>SRQA01001271.1:0-11475 GCA_018360365.1 Claviceps citrina
CTAAACTAATTAATTTAGATCTCTTACCCCCTAAAATTAGGACTTAGGCTTATCTTACTTATAATAAATATAATTTTAAAGGGGCTTAAGAGAAATATTTAGTGTAGTAATAGGTTAAGGGTTTAAATAAGGTAGTAAAGGCAGTAGCAAAGGCCCTAGATTAGTAATTAACACTATTATATAGTTATAATAATACTATTAATAATACTACTAATAAAAATACTTAATTAAGAATGCTTTATATACAAATTTTTCTTTAGGCTATATAATTAGGTATTTTCTATATCTTTTAGTAAGTATAATTTATTACTACTTATGTTTATTATAATAGTTAGCTAAGATATAGGGCAAAATAACTATTATCCTAGTAATCTTAGCATATTATAGCAAGCGCTAGGCCACCTCCTATATTACTAAACACTATATCTAGCAAGAGCTTAACTATAGTAATAGGTATTATAAGATTTAAAAGGTATATACTAACCTCTTTAATTTAACTAATTATAAAAGAATTAGGCCCTCTAGACTAATTATAGCGCGAGTTTAGAAGGCCTATAGCATAGGATTATAGTAGCGCAGAACCTTAGACTCTTATCAAAAAAGCAAATCTAGTAGTTATAACCTTGTACTTGCAGCGCAACGCTACGCCTTCGGCACAGCTTTGCTTAACTATTTAACTCCTAATGCTAAGCTACTAGTAATCTAAGAAGCCTTTAAGAATTAGAGACATTATGTAGCCTATAGCGCCTAACCTATTTAGGTTATTATAAATTATCTAAATTATAAGTATCTTGTGTTAAAGCCTAAGCTTACTAGCAGGTAAGTATAAGCCCTTAATAAACTTAATTTATATAACTTTATAATTAAATATAGGCTAGGGGTTAAAAACCCTATAAACCCTTTATCTTATAAGTTAAACTATAATACTAGTATTAAAGATATAAAAGCTTCTTAAGCTTTATATTTTTTAACTAAGTTTATTAGTATAAAGTTAAAGTAATTAAGCTTTAAACTACCTTTAACTAAGAAAGAAATAATTACTATTAGTATAGTCTTTAGCTTATAATACTTAGAGAATATTATAGCCTTTAAAAAGTAAGTATATAATATAACTACTAAGAGAGTAATAATATAAGTAACTCTTTAAAATACTTAGAAAATACTATAGCTCTTAAAAAGTAAGTATATAGTATAACTACTAAGAGAGTAATGCTTATAAGTAGCTCTTTAAAATAGTTTAAGATATTATTAGAGTTATAAATACTAATCCTACTTAATAGCCTTATACTAATAATAAGTTAATATAGTAGTGCTCTTATAGCTAGACTTTGCTTTCTTAGTTAGTATCTTATATAGTATAGAGCTAATATTATAAAACCTTTAAAAGTAGCTATATATAATAAATTAAGCTAGGCATAGTAAGGGGATGCCTTTATTTTATAAACTAAGTAGCTTATTTAAAGCTTAGAGAATGCCTATAGCCCTTAAGCTTAAAATATAAGGGAAGTCTCTAATACCCTAAATAATAAAATAAGAAAAGACTAAGAGAATACCTCTAGCCCTTAAGGTTATAGTAAAGAGGCTATCTCTAACCCTTTAGTTAGAAGCTTAGGGGATACTTATAGCCCTTTAGGTTAGTTAATTAATAAAAATAAAACACTCCTTTTTAAAGACTATATATATATTTTATTAGGTTTTTATAAAGAGATCTTAATACTTATTTATAATAATAAAGCTATAGGGCATTAGGGAGTTAGTAAAATACTTTATTAAATTACTAACTAATACTACTAGCTATGCATAAGAAAAGATATTAAAGAGTATATTTATACTTATTTTAATTATTAAGTATTAAAGCTAAGGTAGTATTAACCTTATAGTAAACTTACTACACTTCCTATACTAAACTAACCCTTTTAAGAGCTATTAATAGATTTTATTATAGGACTTCCCCTAGTAAAAGGATTAGGATCTAAGATATATAATACTATTCTTATAATAATTAACTAATTTATAAAATATACTATTTATATACTAATATTAAAGTAATTAAGTAGTAATAGTCTAGCTATACTTTTTATTAATTTAGTCTTTAAAAATTATAATATCCTAAAAGGTATTATAACTAACTATAAAATAACTTTTATAAGCTTTTTCTAGCAAACCTTCTACTATAATATTATAACTAAGCATTAACTAAGCACTATATTCTACCCTTAAATGAATAGTTAGACTAAACAAATAAACTAATTACTTAAGTATTATTTATAGGCCTTTAGTAGTGCTAAATAAACTAATTAGGTTAACCTTTTACTAATAGTATAATTTATATATAATATAAGCTACTATAGCTCTTTTTATAAATGCCTTACTAAAGCGCTTTAAGGTTTTATACCTAAAGGCCTATTATATATAAAGAGAATAACTATTATAATAAATAAATAAGCTAAGTTATATAAAGCAAAGCTATAACGCAAATACAAAGAGATATAGAAGCTTCTATAATATATATAAGCTATATAAGCTAAGTATTATAGTTAGAAGAAAACCCTAATAAAATTTAATATAGGAAATTATATTCTTTTATTTATAAAAAATTTTAATTTATAAAGACTAAGTAAGAAGCTTATAGTAAAGTATTTAAAACCTTATAAAATTAGTAAGTTAATTAGAAATTATAAGTTAGCTTACTAAATAAAGCTCCTATAAGGCAGTAGACTTTATAATATTTTTTATATCTTAAACCTAGAATTATATAAGGGAGATTTAGAGAGTATACTAAAAGTAATATAGTAAGTACCTCTCCTTATAGGAGAAGATTCTTTATATATTATAAAAGGAATTATTACCTATAAATACTAGGAAAATTAATAAAAGTACCTTATTAAATAAGAAGGTTATAATAACTTAGAGAATATATAAATATATTACTATAATTTAATAAATCTATAAGTCCCTTAGGAATATAATTAAAGAATTCCTTAAGAGGAAGCTAGGGTATAATAATAAAATTAAGAAATAAAGGGGAAGAAGGTTTAAAGGAATTAGAAGTTAATAATAAATAGGAAGTAGTAATATTATAGGTATTACAAGGGGTATACGTAGATTAGAAGTATTAAAAATTTTTAGATTATTTTATAATATTTAAATTAGGTAATACAAAAGGAACCTTCTATAACTAAGACAGTCACAAGCGGAGAGGGTTACCCTATTAGAACTAGAAAGCCATAAGGTTACCTTAGGCTAATAAGGTCTATTTACACAAGCAAGCTTCTGTTAGACTCGCGTTATATAACAAGGTTATTTGCTGCGTATAACCACTAGACTTATAGCAAAGACCTAGAGGCATATAACACTTATAATTATATAAGTATAGATCCCTAACTAGATTAAATAGAAGGGGGCAAGAATTAAGACCGTTACCTATTGCTATATACCTTCGAATAAGCCGTGACTTCCTTAATCTTTTACTCTAATATCCCTAACCTATTTATGACAATTATATTGCTTTTATAACTAAATATATTAGTAGCTTTGAATACTATTTATTAGTATAAGCTACTTTATATTATACTATAATAAGGCATCCCTAACTAAATAGTAGTATAAACCTAGGGGTTTACTATAAATAAAATAGTAACCTTTTTATTTAAAAACTAACTATTAAATAAGTATTTAGTTAAAGCTAGGGTCCCTTAAAGCTTCCCTATCTCCCTAATCCTATTCCTACTTTATATTACACCCCTTTATAATAAGCTAGTATATATAAAGTTAATACTTACCTTAGGATTCTCTAATAATATAAATATTATTATATATAAAAAAACTATAAAAAAGAATTAAACCTACCTTAAAGCTATAAAAGAAGTTTACTAAGAATAGTTTAAAAAGTCTAGCTTTAAGTTTTACTCTTAAAAAAGTAAGTTAATATACTTTATATATTATTACTACCTTAATACTACCTTAGTCTAACTTAGGACTATAATAATATAGCTAGTTTAGTTTACTTAATTCCTAGGGGTCTAGGTTTATTAAAAGCTAAGTTAAAAAATATACTAGGCTAAAACTATAGCTAAGCTAAAGTAATAATAGCTTACTCTTATATTACTTATAGTATTTATATAAGGCTATAGCCTTTATAAGGTAAGGCTACTTTATACCTAGGTTATTAGAAGTATAATTACCTATAGCATAGGATCCTACTATACCTAGGCTAGGTATAGTAAGGTTATAAAAGGTATAGTAAAAGTATTTATAATTAAGTAAAATAAATACCTTTAAATTATTACTAAGGCTTATAAGGCTATGCTACTTTTATTACTTAAGACTAAAGTAGCTATTCTTTTCCTAGACCTTTATCTAAACTTTTATTACTAGAAATACTATAAATAATTAAAATCTAGTAAAATAGCAAAGAGAATATATAGTATATATATAGTAATAGTAACCTTGCTTTATAACTAAAAGACTTATAAATAGCTTAGACACCCCTTACTAGCTTATATAGCGCTACTAAGAAGGCCTCCCCCTACTCCTAATTACTTATTAACTAAGAAAAACTAAAGAGATAAATAGTATTATAATAAGAATAGTACTTAAGAGCACTAGCTATAACACGCTCTTATAGTAGTAAAACATAGCCTAAGCTTTTACTTTATATATAAGGTAATGCTTCTTTATAAGGTAATATAAAAGTATAAGTCTACTACCCTTATTTAAATATATATAAAAAAAATAAAGCTATAAGCCTTTTTATATAAAAAATATATACTAAAGGTAGACTCCTTACTTTACCCCTATAGGAATACCTTAGAAATACACTACTATATTATTATAAAATACTTATAATTTGCTAAGCTCTAGCTTATTTATTTAAATTATAGTTCCCTTTAAAACTAATATAAAGTAACTACTACTTTTAATAACTACTACACTACCCTTATTATAGCCTATTAGCTTATATAAATAAAATAGCTAAAATAATTTACCTTAGTAATATATTTATATAAGGACTAGGAAGAGGCAGAGGCTATAGAGGCAGAGGGCTCTAGCTAAGAGCTAGCAGGGGCTAAGATAAACTAGGAAAATAACTACTTTTATATTATAATTATATAACTTAGGGATAATACTTATACTAAGACCTTAGTAAATAAGCCCTAGGGAAGGGAGAAATAAAAGAGACCTAAACTAATTTACTTATATATAGTAAAACAAACCTAAAATAACAAAAAAAGAACTTTATAAATAAAGGAAATTAGCCCTAGCCCTACCCCTAACCCTAGCCCTATACCTTACCTTATCCCTGCCCCCTACCTTACCCCTTGCCCTAACCTCTCCTGCCTTAGCTACTTTTAGGCAAGCACTTATAAAAATACTTTACTAAAGGGGGGGTCCTAGGCTTAGACTTATCCTAGTCCCCCCCTGCTTACTTACTAAATATACCCTATACTAAAATAGTTTGCCTAATAAAAGCAAGATATTTTATATATTCCTATACCTTAGAGTTATACTTTATTTTTATATTTACTTACTATACTACTACTTTAGCTATTACTACTATAGCTACCTCTTCCTAATATTAAATTACCTAAGACTTATTATAGGCCTGCCTCTTATTTTTCTCTACCTATTATTATATTACTTCTTACTATACCTCCTATTTAGCTATTACTACTTTATAAATAGCTATATTAAATACTAAGTAAAACTACCCTTTAGCTTACTAAACCCTTACTACTCTCCTTACTTTATATTTAGCTACTACTTAATTAATATTTATATCTTAGCACTAGCCCTTATTATAAGCAAATATTACTACTATCTTAAGTAAGTTAGTAATTTACTACTATACTACTAGGTCCTTATAGTATAAGGAGATTTCCTTCTTATAAAAAGTAATATTCTTATAATATAAAGCTATTTTCTTTTAGTACTAAGCTAAGTTACTTATAGAGAGAAGTAGGACTAGGGTAGCTAAGGCTATAGTACCCTTTTAATTAATTACTTATATAGCCTTATTTTATAAGGTATTATAATACGCTTACTATATATAGAATTAGCAAATAGTATAGGACCTAGATAGGGTTAGTTCTAGTAGTATAAGGGACTTATATTAAAAGCTAGACTATTCTTTAGCTACTTTCTTAACTCTAGTAGCTTAGTAACTATAGTATTATATAGGACACTTACCTAGCTGCGCGTGACACTAGGCGTCGGGATCTCTGTAACGACAGAAACATAAAAGACACAGACACTTATTGTCCGGCCTATGCTAAGGCAGGGTTAGTATTAGGGGAGGTAGGGGACTATAACTTAATAAAACTTACCCCTTGCGTAAGTATTAGATTAATTTTTAGTATATTTATATAATAGATTTAGAAGGAAGTAATATAAGAGAGGTAAGGGGCTAGACTAGGGCTAAAGGGGTTTATAACTTACTAAAAAACCACTAATATTAATAAGAAGGGAAAAGGGGTTAAAAATAGTAGGGGGACCTTCCCCTCTTATACCTAAAGGGGGGGACTAGCTAGATTAGCTAGATTACTTAATTACTTACTAAATTACTTACTCTAATCTAAAGAGGAAATTAATAATAATTTACTAATTATATAAGGCTATTTATAGGCCCTAGACTAGACCCCCTGCTTAGTTATTACTAAACCCTACTAGAACCTCCTAGTTATGCTAATTTTTCTAGATATACCTCTAATTCTTTGTTTGCTTACCTTAACTTTTTATTTATTTACCTTTGCTAGCACTTAGTAATACTATAAGGCTAAGCTACTAATACCTACTATTACCTAGGTAAGTAATAACTAATTATAAGTCTCCTACAGACCTAGACCTAGACCTTCTTTAGGGTAATTTTACCTTTTATACACACTTCTAGTAACTATTACTAGGACTTAGCTAGTAGGTAGCGTACCCTTTATTATAATTAGGACCTTAGCAGACCTAATAGGGTTTATGCGTAGCCTAATTAGCACATATAGGTTTTCCTCCTTACACTAAGGTTTTTCCTATGTAGATTAGTAGTAGAAGTTCTAGATATTAGCCCCCTAGGGAGCTAACTAGTGTACTATAATAATAATAATAATAATAATAGTATTATATATAATATTTTACTCTAACTAGTCTAGTTAGGCACTGCCTAGGATAAGTTATAGGGATAAAGAAGATACTTACTTAATAATATTTTTTACTACTACAAGCGTATTTATAGTAGGAGCTACTAGGTCCTAAACAAATTAGCACTAGACCTACAGGGGATAATATTAGGATACTTACCTAGTTATATATAATACTAGGCATTAGGATCTTTATAATAATAGAAATATAAAAGATATAGACACTTATTATCTAGCCTATACTAAGGCAAGGTTAGTATTAGGGGAGGTAAGGAATTATAACTTAATAAAACTTACCTTTTATATAAGCATTAGATTAATTTTTAGTATATTTATATAATAGATTTAGAAGGAAGTAATATAAGAGGGGCAAGGGGCTAGACTAGGGCTAAAGGGGTTTATAACTTACTAAAAAACTACTAATATTAATAAGGAGGGAAAAGGGGTTAAAAATAGTAGGGGGACCTCCCCCTCTTATACCTAAAGGGGGGGACTAGCTAGATTAGCTAGATTACTTAATTACTTACTAAATTACTTACTCTAACCTAAAGAGGAAATTAATAATAATTTACTAATTATATAAGGCTATTTACAGGCCCTAGACTAGACCCCCTGCTTAGCCGCTACTAAACCCTACTAAAACCTTCTAGTTACGCTAATTTTTCTAGATATACCCCTAATTTTTTATTTACTTACCTTACTTTTTTGTTTGTTTACCTTTACTAATACCTAGTAATACTATAAGGCTAAGCTACTAACACTTACTATTACCTAGGTAGGTAATAACTAATTATAGGTCCCTTATAAACCTAAACCTAAACCTTTTTTAAGGTAATTTTACCTTTTATATATACTTTTAGTAACTACTACTAGGACTTAGCTAGTAGGTAGCGTACCCTTTTTTATAATTAAAACCTTAGCAGACTTAATAGGGTTTGCGTATAGCCTAATAAGCGCATATAAGTTTTCCTCCTTATACTAGGGTTTTTTCTATATAAATTAGTAGTAGAAGTTTTAGATATTAGCCCCCTAGGGAGCTAACTAGTGTACTATAATAATAATAATAATAATTATATTTTAGTTAGGGTCTTATTAAGCTAGGATTAGGTTTAAGATAAAAAAGCACTTAAGCTTATTAAAAGTATAAGCCTTTTACTACTCCTAAATAAAAGGAATACTTTTTTTTATAAGATTATAAAGGGGGTTAGTAACTTAGGAGAAATTTGAAATAAAATTATAGTAAAAATTTATAAAACTAAGGAAGCTATATATACCTTATAGCTTTATTAGGGCTGCCTAGTCCTAAATAGCCTAGACCTTAGTAGGGTTAGAGCGTATACTCTTACTTACTATAATAATATACCTAAGGTAGTAGACCTATTAGGTAGTAAAAATAGACTTATTAAGGTTAAGGTAAAGGCCTGCTATTTGTAGGTAGCTAAATTGTAGGCAGCTAAAAACCACGCAAACCTTTTATAAATAGTTACGCTTTAAGCTACTAAAATAAACTAAAATATTATCTAAGTACGCTATAATAAAGTTACTAAGGGCATTACTAAAAGCATTATTAATATAATACTAGAAAGTAGCAGGCGCACCTACTAGGCTAAAGGGGCAGATAAGCTACTTAAATAGTGTAAACTATATTTAAAATACTGTAAAAGCCTTATCCCCCTTAGTAACCTATAGCTTATAAAAAGCTACCTAAATATTTACCTTAGTAAACTATTATATATAGGCTAGAGAGCAAAGGGTTTCTTTAATAAAAAATAATAAATAATAGTCTTGCTTTATAATCTTATTAAAAGTATAATAATTTATATAAAACTACTAGCCCCTACTAGCCTTCTTAACTAAGAAAACTAAAGTAGCTACTAAAAAAAAGCTAGCTTAGATTTATCCCTTCTTTAAAAGCTTTATAAGCTACTACTAAAGTTTAAGTAACTAGTCCTAAGGTATAAAGTATAATAAGCCCTAAGGGAGAGAGGGAAGGGACTTATTAAGAGACTTATAAAGATAAATATAATAGTTTAAGGTATTATAATAAGGTAAAAAAGCATTTGCTTTAGACTTATTAAAGAGATTAGTAAAGTTATAAAGCTTAGCTAGTAAGGCTATATAAGGGTTCTTAGGCTATAACTTAGGCATAGTAACCTAAAGAATAAATATTAACTTATATAAGCTAGTGCTTATAAACTAAATAATTATATTCTAAAGGTAGTAAGCTTACTTAATAAATTAATTAATCCCATAGGTTCCTTATATATCCCTCTAGAGGGTCTTTATATCTCTAAAGGGAGAAGTAATACTTTAGAGAGGTTAAAGAGTATTAGGGTGAAGTATAAAAATCTTTATATAAAAGAGGGTAAAGAGGGAATTTCTTTAAGAGAATATATAGCTTCTTATATCTTTTCTTATATAAGGAAAAAGTAATAACTTTAAGTTATTTTTATAAAAAGTAGGTAGCTTTTATTTCTTTTATTTATAAAAGATTGTATAGTTTAAAAAGGTTTAGAAGCTAAAGGGTCTAGGAGAGTAGGGTTTTTTAGTATTAATTTTCTTTATACTAAAGCTATAAGTCTTTTAGTAATAAGGGTTTTATTAAAGGAAGTATAAATACTTTTATTATAAAGGAATTTTTAGATAGTTTATAGTAAGCTAGCCTTAGTTTTTTACTAGTTCTTAGTAGTTTATTATTGTTAGGGGTTGATCCAGGGATACTAGAGTAAGAGACGTAAGGAGGTTATAATAAACTAGAAGGTAGGTCGCGATGCATAACTATATTAATTCTTGCCCCCTATTTATGTGTAGCAGAGGCCTCTAGTATATATATTATAGGTTATATACTCTTAGCTAGGGCATTAGTTAGGCGCTATAAGCTAGCACGCTTATATATTATTTTTATTAGCCTAAGGTAACCTTTTTTAGCTCTTTAGTCCTAATAGGGTAACCCTCTTTACTAGTAACTACCTTAGTTATAAAAGAGTTACCTTACTCTTAACTATTAAATTTAAAACCCTAAAATCTATTATTTCTATAGCTTTATTCCCTTAGCTAAAGGTAATATTATAGTTTCTTATTTATACCCTAAATAGTTACTTTATAGTCCTAGCAGACTTATTACTTTAATTTTATAATAAATAATCTATTACTAATATTATTACTTAGTTAGGTTAAATATCTTGCTTAATTATTACTATAGCTTTTTACTTATACTTTTTATAGTTACTTTATAATTATAATAGTATTATTACTCTTATTTTTATTAATTTATATATTATTATAAAACTAGTTTTCTTACTATAGTCTTTTACTTATACTTTTTATAAGTATTATATAGTCTCTATAGTCTTACTACTTTATTTTTATTTAGCTATATATTTATAATAACTAAGGGTTAAAGTAAACTTAATATAAGAAGTTATTTAATTAGCTACTTAGCTAAGCTTAAATTTACTACTTTTTTTAAAGGGATAAAACCCTTAAATTCCCCTTAAGCTTTATAGCTTTTTTCTTCCTTTTTTTATTATTATTATTAGTAATATAAGTGCCTTATTATTAATATAAAACTTACTATAACTTTTTCTCTTACTCTTTAATAACTTATAAGCTAATATAATATTATAGTGTAGAAAAAATTCCTTACTTATTACTAACTATAAATTTTAGAATTTATTATATCTTTAAGTGCTTTACCTACTAACACTATTATAACTATACCTATAAAGCGTGTTATAGTTATAGCTAAGCCTAGGTAAGTCTTTCTTATTATATTATTAAATATACTATTAATTCTCTTTAAGTTACTATTATTATTACTATAGCTACTTACTTTATACTTAGGTCCTTTTTGCTTAAAAATATAAGGCACCTAGCTTCTATAAAAAGACTATTTAGAAGCTAACTAATCTGCCTAATTACTAGGCAAAAGGTAGAAGTAAGTGCTTTATTACATTGTATTTATTGCTTAATCGCTTTATCTAACACTCTTATATAGAATCTCGCCGCGACGCTATTGCTAATAAGCTTCGAGTTATTTATAACCGCCTTGTTAATTTTTAATAATTTATGCAAGGCTATTATTGCGTAGTAAAACGCGCTATTAAAGACCTAGCCTTCCTAGGAGAAAGTAATTATAAGTGCTACTACTACTTAATATTACTACTTATTTATTACTTATACTTTTATTTAGAATATTAATAACTAAAGGTAATTACTTAAGTTATATATAATATGCGCTAGTAGTAATAAAAAGAAATATTATGCTTAGTTTACTATAGTAAATACTATATATTTTCTAACTTTTTATAAGTATATTACTAGGTATACTACTAATTAAAATAAGCTA
>SRQA01001272.1:0-11469 GCA_018360365.1 Claviceps citrina
AAAAAAAAAAAAACCACAACCCAGCCAAGCAGCCAAGAGACCCCTCCATCTACGCTACATGCACAAAGCCCCTCTTCTTGCCACTCCGCTCCCCTGCCCCCCCGTCCTCCTCCCACGTCTCATCCACGTAGTCCCGCACGCTCCTCTCGCGCAACTGCATGCCCACGACCTTGAGCGCCGCGATATTGACGCCCATCTCGTCCTTTTGCCGCTTGAGCGCCCCGCGCAGGTTGGTCCGCAGCCCGTCCAGCATGGCCTTCATGGTCCGGCTGGCCACCAGCTGCCGGTGGTGCGTCTTGATCATGAAGAAGAGGATGCGGCACGTCAGGGGCATGTTCATCGAGCGCGTCGCGAACAGGTCGAGAAAGGTGAAGAGCAGCGGCACGCTCGAGAAGGGCAGCACGAGGAGCGCGTCGTGGAGGGCCGAGGCCTTGATGCCCTGCAGCACCGAGAGCACGTGTGCCTCGGCCGTGATGTTGCCCAGGGCGAGGAAGACGGCGTTGCGCTGCGGCGGCGGCGCGTTGGCGTTCGTGGCCCTGGCCGCTTCGTACTCCCTCATCAGGTTCAGGTCCGCGATGCCCATCTCCAGCGCCTCCTGTATCCTCTCTCCCGCCATGAGCGTCTCCGTCGTCTGCTTGGATGCCGCGCCGACCTCGCCCTTTTCGTCCTCGGCGTCGACGTCCTTGTCGAGGGATGTCGTCAGCGTGCTCTCGTACAGCTCTTCGATTTCCCTCTCCCGCTCCTCCTCGAGGAAGATTTGCTCGTCCGTCTCCTCCCACACGCGGATGCTCTTGTCGTGGCTGGCACTGACGACAAAGTTGCCCGTGTGGCTGACGGCCATGGTCCAGATCTCCCCGTGATGGCCATCGAGCCTCTGGATCTGCTCAAACTTGTCGCCGTCCCAGTACCGGATCGTCCTGTCCTTGCTGCTGCTGAAGAAGTGGTGTCCGTTGCCGTCCGAGTTGTGTGGCACGAACGCGACCTGCAGGATACTGTCCTGGTGACCAAACAGGGCCTTGTGGCAGTCTCCAAAGTCCAAGCCCCAGACTCGTATGTTTTTATCGGCCGAGCTCGTGACGATGAGCTTGCTGTCGTACGATATGTCCATGCTGAGCACCGGAAGCTTGTGTCCGTACAGGTTGAGATACAGCTTCAGCGAGTCGACGAAGAAGACCTTGACCGTGTTGTCCAGCAGCGCAACAGCCAGCAGCTTCGCGTCCGGCGAGAATCTCAGGCTCAAGATGTCGTCCGACACCTTGAGCGTCCTCGATTGCACCAGTTTCAGCCTGGGCGTCGTCCGCTTGGTGCCGAGCACTTCCTCCTGCACAATCTTCAAGTCCCAGAACTTGGCCGACTTGTCCGCGCTGCCAGACACTACCGATCGCCCGTCCGGATGGACGCTGAGACTCCAGATGGCGCCTTCGTGGGCTTGGACGTTGTTCAGGAGCGATGCCGAGGCCACATCGAACAGCTGAAGCTCGCCAGCCTTGGTGCCGACGACGACCACCTTGTCGCCGGGCAGGAAAGCACAGCAAAGTGCATATCCGCATTCAAACGTCCGTATGCAGGTCTGTGTCTTGATGTTCCACACCTTCATGGACCCATTTGCGGCCGATGCAAGCATCTTGTCGTCTGAGCTGAGCGCGAGAGCTCTGATATCGGCCCGATGGCCCGGAAGCTCAACGGACAGGGCTCGGGTGTAGTCTGGGATGTCGTCCTTCGTCTTCCTGCGCTCGAGCTTGTCCTTGGTCGGAACACTGTAGTACTCGATCTGGTTGTTGGTCGTGGCCACGACAAGCTGGAGGTCTTTCTGGCCACCAGATGCCGCCCAATCCACAGAGCGCGCTTTGCCACCGGTTCGGACAATGACGTATTGAACAAAGACGTCGCCAATCTCGGCCTTTGACACGTCTTCATCAGCTCCTTCGGCAGCCTCCGTCTCATCAGTCGGATGAGTCTTGCCGTCCTTTTGCTTCTCCCGCCGCCTCCGCCTTTTTCGTGCCAGACTTTTTCGCACTTCAGCCTCGGATCTGATCCTCCAAATGTCGACACCCTTTTCCAAGCCGTGGACTGCAAAGTAATCTCTCTGTGGGTGAAATCTTATTTCCGTTGTGCGATCTTTGCTCTGTCTGTGCAGGACGCCGCGGTCGTGCAGGAAGTGAACGGCAGCAGAGACTTCTACACGCCGAGAACTCGCCGCTAAGCCGTCGGCGTCCAATGCCCAGACCTTCATCTCTCCATCGTTTCCCGCAGTGACACACCCACTCAAGTCCGGAGACACACCCAAGGCCCAGCATTCTCCATTTGTCTGCGAGATGTGTGTCTCGATGCAGTGTCTCGACGAGAGATCCCAGAGCTTGAGCAGTGAATCTTTGCCCGTCGTCAAGAGAAACCCATCCGATGGAGCCCCCTTGTCCAGGACCATTGTTTGGGAACCATCTTCATCTTGCACCTGCGGCTCCGGTTCGAGGAAACAAAGCCCAGTCACCTGATCCTTGTGGCCGCGGAGCTTGAACTGACCAACTTCGGCCACGAGATCCCAGATGATGATGTCGGTGTCCTTGGAGCCACTGGCCAGCCGGACCCCGGATTTGTCAAACGCGAGGTGCGTGATGGCAGACTTGTGTCCATTGAAGTTGACAAGTACGGTCGCAATCTTGCTGTCCCAAAGCCTTATGCTGCCATCCTCGTATCCGACCGCGAAGACGTCTTTATCCGTTTGGCTCTGGGCGATGGATGTGACAGAAGCCGAGCACCGTTCGTCCCTCCACCGACTCAGCAACTCTCCCTTCTTGACATCCCAACACAAGACTTCTTCGTTTGCAGCCACGACGGCCTGCCCAGCACCCGTTCCAGCTCCATCTTTGGGCGCCCAGACAAGGTTGGAAGTGTTGGTCGTGACAACACCAAACGACTTGGCGTGTTCGTACTTTCTGCCGTGCTTTTAGTTTAGAGACGTTGTCCACCCGCTTTTCTTTTCTTTTCTTTTTTTTTTCTATTATGAGGGCCTATTCCATTTTCACTTACAGGTACGATTTGACCATTTTGGCAAATTCGCTGGGTCAAATGGTGTTTGGCGACTTTCGGACAGACTCGCTGTACCAGTCGATGCGATTGACTTGCATGCCGCCCGCTGGCCAGGATATTTTTTTCTTATCGATAAAGGCTCTGGTGGGCCATGGCCTCCAACTTTCTTGCCAGTAGTCAACTGGTCACGTGGCTCACATTTTCACCGACAGGCTTGTCATGCCGCAACTGCTCAGCCCCACCATGTATGAGTGTCGTCAACAGCTCCAGGACGGGGGGAGAGAAGCAGCTTGCAGAACAACAAAAGAGCAACCCGACACAACGCAAACTCGCAAAGATGCTTCTCCTCGACTACCAAAATGTTCTGATACAATCCGTTCTGACCGAGAGGTTCTCGGGGTATAGCACGCTCACTCAATCTTTTTCTTTCCCTTGTTCGCGCAGGCTTCTAACAGTACGCCAGTGCCGCCCCCGCCTCGATTGACCAGACCATCTCAGACTTTGACGGTGTGACGTTTCACATTTCGACGCCCGAATCGAAAACGAAGATACTCCTCTCCATCCAAATAAGATGCTTCTCAGACCTGGTTCGACACGGCGCTGAAGAGGTTCTCCAGCGCGAATATGGCCAGTTTGTCTCGCCGGTGGAGCCTGGATACGACTTCTCGGTCCTGATTGACCTTGAGAGTCTGCCAGCTGAGAAGGGTGAGATTTTGTTGTGTTCCAATGCATTGTTTTTCTTTTTCAATGCCTTGTCTTCCCTGGAAGTCTAATCAAGAAAATAATAGAGGCACGCGATGCGCTGGCCATGAAGTTTGCTCTCCTGAAGCGCAACGCCATGGCAGCTCCGTTTGAACAGGCCTACCAGGAGCACTATGAGCTGAAAGAACAAGCTTCAAAGTTCACATCCGAGGAAGCTCCGCAGGGAGTTCGAGAAGGTGGCCAAGTAAAGGCGATTCGCTACCGAGAAGAAGAAGCAATCTATATCAAGGCCAGCCATGACCGGGTCACTGTCATTTTCAGCACAGTTTTTCGCGAAGAGACAGACCGGGTGCTTGGCAAGGTTTTTATTCAAGAATTCGTGGATGCGCGAAGGAGAGCCATCCAAAATGCGCCCCAAGTCCTGTTTCGAAATGACGCGCCCCTGGAACTGCACGGAGTTCCTGGTGTACAAAGTACCGGCACGGGCGAGATTGGCTACGTGACAT
The DNA here is from genome assembly GCA_018360365.1 of Claviceps citrina. Classification (NCBI taxonomy): domain Eukaryota; kingdom Fungi; phylum Ascomycota; class Sordariomycetes; order Hypocreales; family Clavicipitaceae; genus Claviceps; species Claviceps citrina. The sequence goes on from SRQA01001272.1 coordinate 4,236, forward strand.
TCGGTAAGGCAGAATTCGAACTGGCCTGGCACAAGCCTCCGTCTTGCTAACAGCTCCAGTTCTCTTCCCCCGACACTTGACACCTCAGAGAATGCCCATCGTCATCTCCCATATTCAGACATTCCGAGATTATTTTCATTATCATATCAAAGCCTCGAAAGCCTACATTCACTCACGAATGCGCAAGCGCACAGCGGATTTCCTTCAAGGTTGGTGTTGGTTCCGTATCAAGGTAGAATCAGTGACTAATCCATCATTTCAAAAGTCTTGCGACGTGCTCGACCCGACAGCGAGGAAAAGGAGAGGAAGACAGCCAGTGGTCGATCGTTCAAGGTTCAAGGCAGCTAGGCCGTGGGTATTAGCAAAGGTGTAATTCATGACATTTGATACTTATGTAGCGTAGATGCCAGTACCTGCTCGGGTATTAAAGCAAAAAAAAAAAAAAAAGAGACAAAAAACGATAATCATGAGCAAAGAAGGTGGAGAGGCCGTCTTTGTTGAAGTCCAAAATGGTCCAATGACGGCTTGCCTGGGACAGCATGGCGGTGGTGGCCACTGGCACAGTGGCACTGGTGTGGTGGTCACACGCAGGGGATGTCAGTGCGGGCCCGCGGGGCAACGCAACTGGGCATGGCCGCACTAGTGATAAATAAACAATACAAACTCACTCCCAAGTTATCTTCCAACTTGTTGCCAAGTTGTCGTTGGAAATTTGATCAAAAGCACAGCCCTGCTCCGTACAGCATTTGTCACGGCCCGCCGGCCCTCCGGCCCCGGGTCGCAAACACAATGATCTGGCCGTTTGGCTCGCGCGCCTCAGCTCCAGCAAACGACCCCGCCGACGACGAGCACCGCCCAGCAACAACCAAGCGCACCGTGTCGTGGACCGAGTCACTGCGCCGAGCCGAAGCCGATCCCCTGGGAGCCGCCAAAGAATGGGCTCCCGTGGTGTTGTTCTCCCTCGTGGGCCTCGGCGCCCTGCAGCTCTACGCCAACTACCTCCGGCGGATCCCGGGCGCGGCCTTTATCCGCCCGTCCTTCTTCAGGAGCCGGAGCCTCTTTGGCAGGGTCACGAGCGTGGGTGACGGGGACGGCTTCCACCTCTTTCATACGCCGGGCGGGAGGGCTGTGGGATGGGGCTGGTTGAGGAGGGTACCCAAGGCTAGGAAGGAACTCAAGGATCGCACGGTAAGAAGAAGAAAAGAGCATTTCTTGACCCGATGTCGCAGTGCCATGCAAACGTCAAAACTAACTCTAAAAACCCTCGAGATCTCTATCCGTCTCGCCGGCGTAGATGCGCCCGAAGGAGCACATTTCAACCGTCCAGCGCAACCATTCGCGGCAGAAGCCCTCACCTGGCTGTCCCAGTACATCCTGAACCGAAACGTGCGGGCCTACCCCTACAAGCGAGACCAGTACAACCGCATCGTCGCGACGGTCTACATACGCCGGTTCCTCATCCGTCGCAACGTCGGCCTCGAGATGATCAAGCGGGGGCTGGCCACGACGTACGAGGCCAAGACGGGCGGGGAATACGGGGGACTGAAGGAGGTGTACGAACAGGCCGAGGCAGTCGCCAAGAGGAAGCGGCTGGGCATGTGGTCCGGCAAGCCGGGCAAGTTTGAGAGTCCACGGGATTACAAGGCACGATACCAAGGTTCAGGCAAGGACCAATGAATAGACGAATTACACGGGACATGGGGGACGCAGGTGCCCTCTCTCTCTCTCTCTCTCTCTCTCTCTCTCTAGAGACTTTGCCGTACAAGATAAAGAGGTGGGTGCGACAGTCGCAATCGGCGCGAGTGCCTCCTCCTCCTCCTCCTTTCCATGTCTCCCAAGCCAGACCGGAAGCAAGCTACACGGTGACTGTGCGTGGTACGTATTGTGGTACGTGTGCGTAGGGTAGGCTGGGTAGGAGCGACCCACCCTTTTATTACCCGTGCAGCAAGCCTGCAGCCAGCCTGCGCCAGCCCGACGCAAGGAACCGAACGTGCGTGGCTGTCCAGTGGTCCATGATCCATCACAATCGTGCCTGGAGCGGGGTGGGTCCCCGGGTGGACCCCTGGCCCCGCTGGATCAGGGCGGCCGCCAGCCAGCAGCAGCCACAGCCCACACTGGACAGCCCGGCACGTGACGAAACACGTGAAAGGCGCAGTCGTTGTGTCCCGTCTTGCGGCGCGGGCTTGATGGGGAAGTTGAACATGTTAAGCTGCGAAAAACTCCAGGAGAGTGGAAAATGTTTTAGGCGCTCGACCGAGCCAGATTTGCCGGCGGTCGCTGAGCTGAGGTCTGTGATGTGACGACAGGGACAGGGGAGGGGGCCTGTGCAAGAGCCCGCTTTCGTGCCCCACTGCACGCCCTGCCATTGGGCGCTGCTCCACTTGTTCGAAAACATAGTTCGTCCCCCGCTCCAGCCGCCACCGGGCGGCGGCCAGTGGCCACTCACTGGGCGCCGTGGGCGGACAGACGTCAGAGACACGAGAGCAGGAGCGCTCGTGCGTGCGTGGGATGGATCATGGCGCCAACCCGCCGCTCCGTCGTCTTGGGAAATCGGGCATCGTCAGAGGACGGGCCTGTCCAGCAGCACATGGCATGGTTCCGCAGTGCGCGCACGCAGGAGCAGCAATCAAACCTTGTTACGGCTTATCAATTCACTAAGTGAATTGCTGCCGCCGTGCACCCGCCCGAACCACACACGGGCCACAGATACGGCCGGCCCAGTTGGGACTAGTGTCTCAGCAGTAACTACGGACAACAGACGTCGAGCAAGCAATTTGCCAATTTCCAATTTCCCGCGTTCCTCGCATTCCGCATTCCGCATTCCGCATTCCGCATTCCTCGCGTGCCGGGCACTGCCAGGCACTGCCACTGACTGCCCACTGCGGACTGCCCAGCCAGTGGCCACTCTTTGTTTAGACACTCGACACTTGGTCACACTCTTTCCACCGTCGACTTCCAAGGGGACCGACACCACGGCGACGTGACCCAGCAAGCGTCCATCCGTCAACCTTGTGGCCTCCCATTTCCAGGCCCCGGCCAACGTCTCCCGTCGCCATCACTACACTCGTTATCTTTCTTCATCGCCAACAACACCACAGTCTTTACTTTTCTCTTTTTTTTTTTTTTTTTTTTTTTTTTTTTTCCCCTTTCCCTTCTTTCCCTGGTGTGCCTGCGCTTCAGCTCCTCTCCGCCGTCTGCCAAACGACAACCGATCCGCACTATAGGCTCCGTCGACGAAATCTGCTATGCCTGGTTCCGCGTCGCGACAAATCTCCTCGAATCGACCCGTCTCTGCCTCGTTTGAAGTTTCGTAAATCAGCCGTCTCGAACTCGACCTTTGTCCTCGATCAATACCGTCGCTGGCTGCAGCCCCCGGCGCACACACATTCGCCATGCGGCTGCCCTTTCGCCAGCGCCGCTCGAGGCGTCGGCTCGTCTCCATAGCCAACTCGACTGTCTTGACATTGGCAGCCCTGGCTCCTTCCGTCTGTCGAGCGATTCATTTTCACCAGGCTCCATCGGCCGACCTCGATTTCTCCAACCTGGGCCGGATAGCAATTGCTGGCGACTTCAACGGCATCTCCTTGTACGAATACGAGGGCCAAATTGCAAAACCACTCCCCACAAACGGCAGCCAATTTCTTCTTGCACGCCTACCCAATGGCGCTCTGGCTCCGATAGTGTCTACAGATGCGTCCATCCGGGCAATGTGTGTGCTGAAAAACGGTGTCGGCGGCACGAAGGGCGTGGTCGTTGGAGGTAATTTCACAAGTCTGGATGGCACGCAATCGACAGCAATCGCCCTGTTCAACCCAAACACGACCGAAATCACCCCCTTGACAGGCCTCTTGGGTGAGGTCAACGCGTTGTATTGTGACGACGACGACGACAAAACCGTCTACGTCGGTGGTAAGTTCAAGGGCTCAAACTCGACAAACGCAATCGCTTGGACAGATGCCTCTGGCTGGTCCGACCTGCCATTCGACGGCTTCAACGGGCCTGTCAACGCCATCTCCAAGACATCCAACGGTCACATCATCTTTGGAGGCAGCTTCACCGGACTCGGGAATGCCAGCACGCCGAGGCAACGGGACAGCCAGATTGTCAACCTGTCCGGTGCCAACATCAAGGCGACAAATGGTGCATCCACCAATGGCTTCAGCGACCCCAAGGCCGTTGTCTGCTCGGCAGGAAAGGATGGGCCCGGAACTACGTGGCTGGCAGCAGATGGGGTGCCCGCCACCTGGGAGGCCGAATTCGGGTTCGGGTTTCAGCCTACCAAGCTCAGACTTTACAACACCCATCACGAGGGCCGCGGCACCAAGACGTTTCGTTTTCTCGCCTTCCCCCTCAACGGCATCATGAACTTTACCTATGTCGACCCCGCCACCGGACAGAACGCAACTTGCACGAGCGAGTGCCCTCTCAGCAACGACGCCAACATCAAGTTCCAGGACTTCCAGTTTGTCAACCGCGTGGGCATGAACAGTCTTCAGCTTGCCATATCGGAGTGGTACGGCGCTGGGGCCGGTCTTGCCGGTGTCGAGCTCTTCCAGGACGACATCTTTGCCCATGCAATCAGCAACTTCAACGAGCCCGACTGCAAGGGAATCCGATTTCCATCGACGGCTTCGACCACTGGACCTTGGAAACAGATGCCGTCTGCTCAGAGCAACTCGGACTATCTGGCAGCGACGTTTGGCGGCAATGTCAGCAGCAAGTCTGCCTCGGTCGTCTTCACGCCCGACATTGTGGAATCTGGAAACTACACGGTCAACATGTACACGCCAGGCTGCATGCCGGACAAGAGCTGCTCCATGCGAGGCAAAGTCAATGTCACCGGCACCATGTCGACCGGCACAGTCAACGCCGACTTCAGCACGACCCTTTTCCAGACCAACTATTACGACAAGTATGACCAGATCTACTTTGGCTACGTCGAGAAGAGTTCCGACAGCTTCAGGCCTTCCGTCACGCTCACGCCCATGGCCGGCCAAGACGTGCAGACTGTCATGGTGGTTGCCCAAAGGGTGGGCTTCACCCTCACCAAGTCGACTGGGGGGCTCAATGGACTGTTCGACTTTGACCCGACCAAGAAAACCTTTGACGCCTCGGCTCTCCGAGACTCGGCAATCAACAAGTTGGGCTCCGAGTTTCGTCGAAACTCGGCCGTCCAGTCCCTCGTCACATCTGGCGACACCTTGTTTGTTGGCGGAAATTTCACGTCTGACCGATTCGACAATGCTCTGGCCATTGTTGGCGACAAGCAAACAGCAACTCCTCTCGATGGGAGCCTGAACGGCCAGGTCCTGGACATGCACCTCGAAGGAAACAGGCTCTACGTCGGCGGTAGCTTCAACAGGACCCTTGATGGCAGACAGGAGCTGCAGCATGTGGCCATGTACGATGTCGAGTCCAGATCATGGAGCGCGCTGGGTGGCGGAGTCGACGGCACGGTGGACAACGTGGTTCCCATGTCGATCAATCTGACTGCGGAATCGGTGGAAACAGCCATTACCGTGAGCGGATCATTCTCGGAATGCAGGGCGTTCAATGGCAAGAAGGCCGTCCAGGCCGATGGGTTTGCCATCTGGGTTCCGTCGAGGCAAGATTGGCTGCAGAGCCTCGACGGGCCGCTGCCGACGTACAACGGCATCCTCACAGCCAGTCTTCCCAACGTGACAGACGTCGGCGAACTGTTTGCGGGCGCGTTGACGTCGGCGCAGCTTCGCGCCGTCGACGCGGCGACGCTGAGTACGAGTGGCCTGGGCACGTTTCCCATCAAGATCAATGCCCAGCGCCGATCTCCGTACCAGGTGAATGCGCGAGAAGACATGTCCAACAACAGCACGCTCCAAGGCGTCATCACGGGCGCCTTTTACAGCACCGACAAGGCCAACATGACGGTCCTCGCCGGCCACTTCTCTGCCCAGTCGGCCAACGGGTCTGCCATCAACAACCTGATGCTCATTGACGGCAACGACAACGGGTCGACCAGCGGCCTCGGCCCCGGACTCTCGGCCAATTCCACCTTTATGGCTGTGGCTCTGCGTGACAGCCTGCTTTACGCCGGAGGAAGCGTCACGGGCACGGTGAACGGCGGGCAGGTGCAAGGCCTCGTGTCGTACGATCTCGAGTCACGGTCGTTTGGCAGCAGCCAGCCAGCGCCCATCTCTGGCGGAAAGGGCATCGTCGCCGCCATCACCGTCCGTCCCGACACCAACGACATCTACGTCGGCGGGTCGTTTGACAAGGCCGGCGCGCTGGGCTGCCAGGGGCTCTGCATCTACAACGCCAACTCGGGGCAGTGGACGCAGCCCGGCAGCGGCATGTCGGGCGAGATGCTCGGGCTCCTGTGGTGCAGCAAGACGAGGCTCGTTGTGGGCGGCGACATGCTCGCCAACAACACGGAAAGGCGCTATCTGGCCACGTATGACGCCGGCGATCGGACCTGGTCGGCCTTTGCCGGCGCCGAGAGCATCCCGGGCCCCGTGCAGGTCATGACGCCGGCATCGGCCGACGGGACGCAGGTCTGGATCGCCGGCAAGTCGGCCCAGGACGGCTCCGTCTATCTCATGAAGCACGACGGCAGCAAGTGGATGACGGCCAACGGGAGCCTCCCGGCGAACACGATCCTGCGGAGCCTGCAGGTCTTCTCCCTGACCAAGAACCACGACCAGACGGATCTGGTGGCGGAGAACCAGGTGCTCATGATGACGGGCTCCATCGTCATTCCGGACGTCGGTGTCGCGTCGGCCGCCCTCTTCAACGGCACGCACTACCGGCCCTATGCCCTGACGACCAACTCGGGCAATGCGCCCGGCACCATCGCCCGCATCTTCACCCAGAAGGACGACTTCTTCTCGTCTGGGAAGGGCCACATGCCGCTCGTCTTCGTCGTCCTCATCGGTCTGGCCATCTCCCTCGGCCTGATCCTCGTCATGGTCCTGGCCGGTCTGATGCTCGATCGGCTGAGGAAGAAGCGGGAAGGATACACGCCAGCGCCCACGTCCATGTACGACAGGGGGAGTGGCATCCAGCGTGTTCCGCCGCGTGAGCTTCTGGAATCGTTGGGTAAAAGCCGGCCGGGTGTTGCGCCACACGTTTGAGCCTGTCTGAGTCTCTCCAAGACTGACTGACTGATTGTGACTGATTTGCCTTGATGTTTTTTCAGGGCATGTTTTTTATTTGCCGACTTCTTTTCTTTTCTCTATGGCGTTGCATGGCGTATGGA
>SRQA01001273.1:0-11454 GCA_018360365.1 Claviceps citrina
TTGCAGCGACAGCAGCGACAGCAGCGGCCAACTGCTCAGGACGGGAGGCGCGGCTCTTCCACCAAGGGGCAGGCCGGGGATGCCGGGCAGGGCGGTGGCGGTGGCGAGCCTGGGGGCGTCCTGGTCGACGAGGGCGTCCAGCTCGTCCTCCATCTCTTGCTGCTCTTCCTCCTGGCGCTGGCGGCGGTTTCCGCGACGGTCCCACGTTCCCTGCGCCTCGGCGGCTGCCTCCCCGATGTGGTACCTGTCGTGGGCGAGGTCCGCGTCGCCGGGCCGGGCCCGGGTCCAGAAACGGGTGATGCGGTCGTTGGATCCCGAGGCCAGGATGTGGCCCAGCGGGTGCCAGTCGAGGGACCAGATGGCGTAGTCGTGCGCGAAGGGGATCCTGTGCATCGGCCACACGGACTGGGCGGGCGTCGAGCCGGGATCCACGCTGTCGTAGGGACTGACGGTGAGGGGGTGGCCGGGCGGCGGGTTGGGCGAGTCGAGGAGATAGTGGAAGAGGGAGCCGTCCATGCCGCCCGTGGTGAGGAGGTTGGCGTGGATGGGGTGGAAGGTCAGGGTCGAGATGTCCTTCTCGTGGCCCTTGAGCAGGCAGATGTCGCGCATCATGCGGAGGTCGAACACGCGGGCCGTCTGGTCGCGCGCCGACGTCGCGAGACAAGCGCCCCTGACCTTCTCGAACATGACCTTGGTGATGGTGCTCTTGTGGCCGTGCAGCGTGGTGAGGCAGCGGGTTGTCCTTGGATCCCACAGCTTGACCAGGTGGTCCTTTGATCCGGACACCAGAAGACCCTTGGACGGATGCCAGTCCACGCTCTTGGCGTCCCAGCCGTGGCCCTCCAGCTTGGACTCCATCTGCCCGAGGGCAAAGTCGAAGATCTTGAGCGTCGAGTCGTCCGACGCGCTCACAAACTTGGCGTCGTTGGGGCTAAAGGCCAGGTCTCGGACCGGATCCGAGTGCGCGCTTATGCTCTGGACGTTGTTGAAGTTGGGCTGCCAGTACTTGATGAGGCCGTCGTGGTCGCCCGATATGAGCCAGTCGTCGCTGTGGGAGTACTCCAAGGCTCGGATGGCCGAGTCATGGGCCTGCATGATGGTCTCGAAGTTGAACCCCGTGCCGTTCCACAGCGTGAACTCGCCGCTTGTTGATGCGGTCAGGAGTCTGCGGCCCTCGGGGGTCCAGCGGACGACGTTGACCGGGTGCTTGATCTTGTTGAGCGAGGAATGGAGATGCTTGGTCGGGATGGTGTCCGCCGCGTTGGTTGGTCTCGCGGCGGGAGGCAGCATCTGGTGGCCCGGGTCAGTATGAACGATGACGGGGCCGCTGCGAAACTTAACTTACATCCACGATGTAGCTGGCGCTGGGCCGTTCTCTCTCGCCGGTATAGGAGCCCTTGTAGTTGGGCACTCGATGCCGTAACCAGTGGAGGACTGTTGAGCTGTAATCGGTGACAGGTCCTTTGCATGCGTGTCAGTACAAAAAGAAAGGCAAACTGTTGCACATCTTGGAGACGCATGTCCATTCTTGCTGGGCAAGTTCCCGGTCCCACAGGACGTTTCGTGGTCCTTGACAAGTGGCAGAGATTCATTGCTTCGCTTCATCCCTCTCCGTCCAGTCCCTTGAAGGAGTCGACGAGAGTATGAGCCGTGGCACGCGGACTTGCGAAGCTCAACCAACGCATCCTTTGCAGGACTCCAATCCCGCGACTCTGGTATCACGCTTGACAAGGACCACAGGAACCAATATCGCAACCCTTGGACGTGGTCGCTTCCGGACCCCTTCCACTTTTTGGCGCAGCGCAAAAACTCTGGCTGGATAAAGACGACGAGCACTACTTACTTCGGCCCCGAACCTTGAGAAAGGCGCCATCTTGACCCCCTCCTCCATGGTCGCCACGTGGCTCGTAAGCCATGGCTGTGACGAATTTTATAAAAAGACCAGACTTCAAAGCAGCATGCACGTCGCGTACGGTGTACGGTGAGGGGGGAAATGGCAAATGTACAAAGGAGAGCCAAGATTGGGATCAGAGAGCAGGGCGATATGCGAGCGCTATGAAAAATGACCCGCAGATTATGTGACGCAGTCTGTCTGCTGATATGGTACGTTGGCGAGATGTTCCTTATGCTGAGCTACACATTTCCCAGTTTTGACGGCTCTTCTTTTTTGGATTGAGAGAGAGAGAGAGAGGGCGTGTGAGATCTTGACGGAATCTTGCATTGGCGGACGAGGTTCCGCAGCGCAGAGGTGCGCGTTTAAGCGGGTTATCAATCTACCGGTTGGTCATGTGACGCAGCTTGTCTGTAACTTCAGGCTACGTCTGCCACTCGCCGGCCGTTGCATTTTCATTTTTATCTTTTCCCCTTCATCTTCCTTGGGCAGTCCAACGCAGCGACGTGTCTGCATATTACCAAAAAAAAAAAAACCCCTCGGGTGGAACCCAAGACGATTTATGCTTTCCGAGCTGGCAAACCACAGGGCATGAGAGTTGAGTTGAGTTGATTAGCAGGTTGATTGTTCCAGGGGAGCTTTTATCGATAAGAGCAATTGGAGATGATTCAAGTCGAGCCACGAGCCACGGTGACACCAGGCAAGAAGATGACCGCGTTGCCACCAACACCAGTCTTATCCGATTCGAATATCCTTGCCGAACTCCGGGCCTCGCAGTTCCATACCGAATCGCCTGGCTCCTGGATGCCTGTCGCGATGCAGCGACACATTCTGAGGCCCCCCCCCCCCCCCCCCCCCCCCAAAAAAAAAAAAAAAGGCGTGGGTCGCCCCCTGTGATGGGACAGGTGTATGTCTGTCTGTCTACCCAGAAATCTGATCTGATGGGAGCTGCCCTCCCGTCGTGCGTCCGCCATGTTGGGAACTTGACAAATCGTCAGCACCTGTGGATAAGGAAAATGTAACACGTAGAAACATGCATGCATAGAAGGGTCGGTTTTGATAATGAAAGTGGTAAGACGTGGGCATGCCATTGCGCGCAATGGCATTCCATGTTCCACGGCGGATGGATCCGCGTTGTTGCATGCCACCCGTCTAGCCTCTAGGAATGCATTTTCAAGCACGAGCAGCTTGCGTGCGAGAAAGAAAGATGTGAGTGAAAACCAGTGAGATGCAGATGGATGCAGATGGGTGGGTGCAGATGCAGACGGTCGGCTTCTTCTGTCCATGGCACCGCACAATGATGATTGGTTGGCGGGGTCCACGCCGCAATCAAAGCAATCAACGCAATCATCAAACGCAATCAAATTGCAGCATGTTGGCCACGCCCGCCACGACCGCGCGAGAGACAAGGCAAGGCTGGCAGCATTGCCCGCAGCATTGCCCGCAGCATTGAACCCTTGTTTGATGACCCCTCGGGTCCGTCTTGGAAATTCTCGAGCCCTGCGCAGAGGCCAGCCGCCGCCAATGGCCCAGTGCCCGCCGTCATCGTCTCGTCAATCGTCGCATTTCGGACCGCTTCTCCCTCCCGAGTCGTCCTCCTCCTCCTTCTTTTCCTCCTCCTCTGCCACCACCTCGTCCTCCTTTTCCTCCTTTTTTTTGATTTCGGCTGCCTTCCCTCGATCCCTGCTGCAGGGCACGGCCACTTTCCCATTCGCACATTTGCACATCTGCGCATCTGCGCATCTGCGCATCTGTACATCTGCAGCCAGTCATGAGCATGGCCGCCGCCACGGCCACGAGCGTCGACGCCCTCAACGGCAGCATTGGGAACGCCGAAAACGGCACCAAGCGACGGCGCAATGGCTCGGCTGTCCCGGCTCCAGACCTGGTTGAGGTCGAGCCTGAAGCCGCACCCACGGCCGACAAGGTCCGCGCTTCATCCCAGCAGACCTATCGCCACGTAGCTGCTGTTCATTCCAAGAGTCGGCCCTCGTGTTTGAGCCATGATTCCGACGCTGCACCGAGCTTTATTGGGTTTCGAAATCTCATGGTCATCGTTCTGGGTACGACTCTCTTTGTTCCATCCCACCTCCTTCCCCCTTCCCCCTTCATATCCCCCACCTCCTTCTCCCATCATGCATCACATCACGTCACGGTAGTCAAATTGATGTACTGACTCCAATTCTTCTTTTCCTCGATGATGCGTTCTTTCTTCAATGTCTGATAGCTAATAGCCCCGTTCATCATCAGTCGTCGGCAATGTTCGGTTAATGATTGAAAATCTAAAAAAGGTACGCTGCCACGGATCGTCAACCCGATCAAGACTCTCTTCCTCGTCTCTATATCTACGCTGTACCCACCTCTAACCCGCGTTCCCCCATTCTTCTAGTATGGCGTGCTGATATGTCTGCGGTGTCACTCTTACAAAAACGAAGATGTCGTCATTGGTGTACTTCTCTATTTCTTGATCCCCTGTCACCTGCTCGTTGCCTACGGAATCGAGCTGGCCGCCGCCGGTCAAGCGCGCGGATCCCGGCAGCAGGGCAAGTCCGGCCCGGCATCCAAACCATCCGAAGAGGACAAGAAGCAATTTCACTCAACGTGGATGCTGGTCGCCTGGGCGCATCTCGTCAACATGGCGCTCTCCTTTGTCCTCACGACCTTTGTCGTGTACTTTTATGTGCACCATCCGCTCGTCGGCACTCTGACCGAAATGCACGCCGTCATCGTATCACTCAAGACGGCTTCCTACGCCTTCACCAACCGTGATCTTCGCCACGCGTACCTTCACCCAGACAAGCGCAAGCAGGTGCCCGAGCTCTATGCCAAGTGTCCGTACCCCGAAAACATTACGTTTGGCAACCTTGTGTATTTCTGGTGGGCACCGACGCTTGTGTACCAGCCCGTGTATCCGCGCACCGACAAGATCCGATGGGTATTTGTCTTCAAACGGTTGGGTGAGGTGTGCTGTCTCAGCGCATTCATCTGGTTTGCCAGCTTCCAATATGCGGCCCCGGTGTTGCGAAACTCGCTCGACAAGATTGCGTCGCTCGACTTCATCATGATTCTAGAGCGTCTCCTCAAGCTGTCCACCATCTCGCTCGTCATCTGGCTCGCCGGCTTCTTCGCTCTGTTCCAGTCCTTCCTCAACGCGCTGGCCGAGGTGTTGCGGTTCGGCGACCGGTGCTTCTACGACGATTGGTGGAACAGCGAAAGTCTCGGAGCCTACTGGAGGACGTGGAACAGACCTGTCTATACTTACTTCAAGCGCCATGTGTACGTGCCCATGATTGGCAGGGGATGGAGTCCCTGGACGGCCAGCTGCACCGTCTTTTTTGTTTCCGCCGTGCTGCACGAGGTCCTCGTCGGGGTGCCGACTCACAACATAATTGGTAAGAGTAGCCGTCGATTGAAGAGACGTAAAAGGCGTTTTTTTTTTTCCTTCCTCTTTTTCCTTGTTGCTGTGCACCAGTGTCCGAAGCTAATCACGCGGTGGGTCTGCGCAGGTGTCGCCTTTGTCGGCATGTTTCTGCAGCTGCCCCTGATCGCCATCACGGCCCCGATGGAGAAGCAAAAATGGGGACACACGGGCCGCGTCATGGGCAATGTCATTTTCTGGGTGTCCTTCACCATCTTTGGGCAGCCCTTTGCCGCACTCATGTACTTTTATGCCTGGCAGGCCAAGTATGGCAGCGTCAGCCGACAATTCGTCCTGGTGAGCCCGGTAGAAAATGGGGTCATGAGGTAGACAAAATTCATTGCCAAAAGAGTTTCACTTTTCTTGACGAGACGGTTTGTATCGAATTTTTTTTTTGTGCTTGGGTGTGCTGTGTGTAACTTGTGTTGGTGATTCTCATCGCTTTCGCGCCGCCAACACAAATGACTGTATAAGCTGAAGAAAAAAAAAAAACATATAACGAGCCACGTTTACCACTTGTGGCGAATGTTCAGCACTCTGTTTCTGTGATCTGTGATGTGACAGGCATAGCTACACAAGTCGAGCCAAGAAAAGCAACAGTCAACACATGTCAAAGGTTCATGGTCTTGACATGCCGATCCATCCAGAACCTCTCCCACCCCCTTTTCTTATTATCCCTTCTCCGGCCCATCAACCCACAAAAGGTATCATGGTACCAACCCTCTCCCTGTACCTCACGTATTCATCCCCAAAGAACTCGACCAACTTGCGCTCCTCGACCCTCACGCGACTACCAAAGAACCTGCACAGCACGTACGCATAGCCCACGAAGCAAAAGGTGTTGCCCAAGACCAGCTGCGTGCCCAGGCCCCAGTAGAAGAAACCAAAGTAGCTGGGGTGTCTGACGAAGCCGTAGACGCCCGTGGTGACGAGGGCATGCGAGTCCGCCTTGCGCGTCTGCACGGTGTGGTTGAAGCTCGTGCCCGCATGCAGCATGGCCAACGATCGGACGACCTGCCCGACGACGACCATGGCGCACCCGAGGAGGAGGAGGAGCGGAGGCAGTCCCGTCAGCGACGCCCAGCGAGGTCCGCGTCCGGCAAGGACGGTGTGCGTGACGAGGCACTCCAGGCAGGCGAGCGCGTGGGCGACGGGATAGGCGGGCCAGTTGGCGGTGAGGAGGAAGGCGGAGACGGTGGCCTGCGGGGTGTTGCGCGCGGCCGTGGTCCAGAACTCGAGGAAGTGGAAGAGCGAGAGGGCGGCGAGGAAGAAGGGGATGCGCCAGAGGGGGGAGCGGGCCAGGAGGAGGGTGAGGAGGGCGGCCGAGAGGGCGAACGAGAAGGCCGTGCCGAGGGCGAAGGCGCGGAGGGAGATGCCGGCGAGGGACATGGGCTGGCCGGGGTGGAAATGCGCGGGGACATGGTGGTGCTGGTGCTGGAGCTGGAGCTGGTGGCGGGGGGGGATGGTGTGTCTGTGGTCAAAGTCGAGTGGTGATGATGACGATGATGATGGTGGTGGTGGTGGTGGTGGTTGTGGTGGTTGAGTAGCCATTTTCTGTTCCTTTTTCGTTCTTCTTCTTCTTTGGTCGGTTCCAGTCAATGCTCTAGGATGTCAAGAAGAAAAAAAAAAAAAGAGAAAACAAAATCGGAAGCTACAAGTCCCTTGTTGACCCAGAATCCATTTGCCTAGACAGGGAGAAAAAACAGAAAAAGAGGAAGAAGGAAAAGGGAGGCTCCGAACGATGATGCGGGTTGGTGGTATATCATCGGCCCATGATGACTTATGAGGAGAGGCGGCTCTGGCTATTGGCCGGCTGGCTGGCTGGCTGGCTGGGCTTGCTTGTTCTGCTCTGCTTGTGTTTGTCTCGACTCTTTCGGCGCGGTGCGATTGTGTTTGGCTGTAGAACAATGGCGGGCGTTTTGGCGTTTTGTGGTATTGTTTTCGAGGAAGGGGCTCCTGTTTGGGGTTGGTTGCGTGCAAACGTGCTGGGACGGAGGAGGACGGGGGACGGAGGACGGGGCACGGGGCAGAGTGGGCTGCGTTGGCTGCGTTGGCTGCGTTGGCTGCGTTGGCTGCATTGGCTTGGCGATGGGTCTTCTTGGGAGGGCGGGGCGCGGTTGACGATGCAGCCGCGGCTGGTGGGAAGGTACAACAGCACTGGGCAACGACTCACGAGGGTGTATGAAATGGATCAGCAAGGACGCACAATTGGCATCATTGGCCGTCGCGGCCCAGAAGTCTCTACAGCGATTTTGATTCTGATTTCCACCTCGGATTTCACCCTGATTGCCTGCCTCGTCCTCGTCCCGAGAGGTCTTCCATTGTCCTGGCCAGCGAACCACCACCACCGGGGAAGACGACCCGGCCGTCAAAGACCACCCTGCACCGAGAATGAAGAGATGATGAGGATCAAGACGTTGATGAACCCCCACGTGCAAGGGATCCACGTATTCATCTCGTAGTATCCCGCCCTGTACACTGCCCCAAGTCTGTTGACGTCGAATTTTTTTTGGGTCAGCCACAGCGGTTTTCCACGCCCCCCTTCTCCCCCCCCCCCCCCCCCCCCCCCCCCCCCCCCTCTTTCGTGATTGTTTCGAACCGGAATAAAACACTCACATGACGCCCACGACGCTGCCGGCAATCACTCCCTCAATGCCCGCCATGAGGAGATATGCCGCGGGCACGGCGCACAGGAACCGCCACGACGACTTCCTCCGGCCGTGGCTGAACAGCGCGATGAGCACCGCGCCCAGGTGGAAGGCCGCGTAGGTGATCAGGGTCCATGCCACGGTGAACTTGCACACGTCCGAGATGTAGTACAGCGTGTATCTTCGGTTCGGGGTGCGGTCCTGGAGCGTGTGGACGTTGAGCGAGGGGAAGGGCGGTGTCTCGTAGCTGGGGGGCGGGTGTCGGGTGTAGGACATTTTTCGGCCGGTGCAGAGGACGAGATTCTCAATCACATTTTTTCTTTCTCTGGGCTCGGGTGCTTCTTGAGTGCTTCTCGAGTGCTGGCGCAGGTCCTGGCGTGAAGGCGTGAAGGTGTGAATGTGTGAAGGCGTCGAGGCGTCGAGGCTGGGCGATGATGGCAACTGCTGTGTTGGCCGCCCCACAGCCACGCTTCTGAGTGGACGATGGATTCGAGCCTCGGCATGGGCCAGAATCCCGTGAGAGCGGCTGCTGGCTGGCCCCGTTTTTCCCCTTCGCGGCGACAACTTGTCCATCCATCATGATTCATCTCCCCAGCATCTTCGCACACGTCCATGCATCGCCATGCCCGTCGACAGGCTTCTCAACACCGTCCTGCAGCACTACCAGGACGTGCACGATGCCGCCAAGACGGACCAGATTGTCGGCTCCACGGTCCAGCTGCTCACCCGGCTCTCGAACCCGCTGAACCTCGCGCTCCTCACCTCGCAGCTGCTCACCGCGCCGGCCATCTGGCACCGTCGCGACGGGACCAAGTCGGCCGCCCTCCGCGTCATTGGCATCTACAACACGGCCGCCGCACGGGTTCGCGACCATGAGATCGGGCGCGCCACGCGCGAGAGACGGGTCGATGGTGGTGGTCTCCGATCCGAGGCGTGGACCCGCGCCGTGGTCAAAGGCGCCGACGCCAGGTCAAGACGTTGGCAGCATCTCCTCGTCCTGGCCGGTCTCTTGACCGGCATGGAGGGCAGCAGCCACGGGCAGGTCCTGTCCAGGGCCCTGCGCGACACGCTGGAGCAAGCCGTTGTGACGGCTGCCAATCTCGCGCTCGGGAGCCACGCCCAAGACGGTCCGGCCGCCGCTGCGTCGATTGTCACGGCCCTCAACCTCGTCTTCCCGCTCCTGTCGGATCATCACCGGGCGCGGATCCATTGCGATGCGCTGCTTCCGCTTGCCGTCTGGGCCATGACCGGGGAAGGGGGCTTCTGCGACGGGCAGTTCCTCGGGGCCATCGACCGCGACATAACCGTACAGCCCGCCGCTGCTGGTGGTGGTAGTGGCGGCGGCGGCGGCGGCCATGTGCTCGCGTGGCCGGCGCAGTCCCCGTCTTGCAGCATGCTCCGCGAGATGGAGAAGCAGCCGTCGATGGCCAACATGGGGCCGCTCTCGAAGCTGGCCGCGTTTGCCGTGCAGCATGCCAAAGACACGTCCGTCGTGCTGCGGGCGCAAGACGCGCTCCTGCGCTTCACCGGCCACGTGCTCGACGCTTGGCAGGAGAACCGCCTCAGCGGCCACGTGCTCGACGCTTGGCAGGAGAACCGCCTCAGCGGCATCGACGACGACGCCCTCCGGGACCGAGACTCTCCGAGCTTGAGCCCCGAGACGGCGCAGACCACCTGGCCGCTCCTGTGGCACGTCCTGCGGAAGCTCCTGTTCGGCACCACGGCCGTGCTGCAGGCCATCGTGGCCCGGAGCCTGCTGCTGGGCCCGCCGCGCATGCTCCTCGCGCGCGGCACGACCCGCGGCGGAGTCGCCTCGAAGTCGCTGCACATCCTGCGCAACCTGTTCTTCATCTCGAGCAGAGACGGCAACGGCGCCTTTCAGGTCTACACGTTCACGTACATGGCGTGTCTCGATGTCCTCAGCAGCGACGCGCCCGCCGCGGAGGCGTTCCTGAGGGGGATCCGGCGGCCGGCCGAGACGGCGCCCGTGGCCGCCGTCCCGCCGTCGACAACACCCCTCGGCAGGACGCTGGACCTCTACTATCTTCACGTGGCGGAGCATCTGCCCCTTTCGCTGCCGACGGACGCGTGCGAGGCGTTGATCGTCCGGCCCGCCATGGCCTACCTCTCGCCAGAAGAGGGCGGGCCCGAGCTGGCCCCGTCCATGATGACGACGGACATGTTCGAGTCGGCACACAGCGTCGTCCTGTCGGCCATGTCCTGTCCCCGGCACAGTGCGCTGACCATCGAGATTGCACCATTCTACCTGGTCAAGCTCTTCGAGTCGTTCCCCCGGCACATATCCGCCCGTCAGTTCCGCGTGGCCTTCAAGACCGTCCTGGAGATGGTCTCGCCGCCCTTCCCCGTCGCCGCCATGGACCCCCACCTGTCGGAGACGCTGCTGGAGATGCTGCGCGCCCATCTGTCCACTGCCGGCACGCACGTCCTCCCACGGAAGGCGAGTCTCGCCGCCGCCGCCGCCGCCGCCACCACCGACGCCGAAGGAGAAGAAGAAGCCCTCCTGTCCGAGCAGAGCGCCCTGGTCACGACGCTCATCGACTCCCTGCCGTTCCTGCCCCTGCCGCTGGTGGAGGAGTGGCTCGGCATCACGGCGCGGGCCCTGAACGAGATTGAGGACGCGCGCCTGAGGACCCCTGTCAGGAAGAGGCTGCTGGACGTGCTCGTGGGCGGGGAGATGGACGTCGAGAGGGCCGCCGTCGGGCTCGTCTGGTGGGGGACCAAGGGGGGCCGGGAGCTGGTCTTGTCCGGGCGGGGTGTGCCGCCGCCCAAACGGCCGGTGATGACGATGAGTGGCGCGCGGAGTGGTGATGCGACGTCTAGTCGGCTCTGATGGCATCCCTTTGAGGCGGTGTATACTATTGGTTTCTTCCTTTTTTTTTTTTCTTTTTTGACAAATGAGCAATTTCCCTGTCCAACCTCGGAACCTACCCTGCACCACGATTCACATTCCTCCACGAGCACGAGCCCGAGCCCGAGCGCGATGACGTCTCTGTGGCGCCTGGCGACACCATCACCACCGCAGCTCCGACCCCCTCCTTCTTGATCGCCATTCCGTGACATCGACTCGGCATGACTCAAGCAGACATGACTGACTCGCCCGTCCATGCTCCCCCTCCCCCCGCGGCCCATGGAAGTTACTTGTCAGGCCACGAGGATTATCTTCTCCCCCCCTACAGGAGAATCCGAGGAGATGGATGACGAAACAACCCCCGGACGAACTTGCCCCGGGTTGGGCCAAGATGGCGTCATCGCCGCGGGCTTGTAGAGCTGAACCCGGCAAAGGACTACTAGGTAGCTACTAGGTTGGTAGCCAGCTAGTACATAGCTAGGTAGGAAGGTAGCTTTAGCTGCTGTCCCTGTTTCGGCGTTGTGGCACCACAGAGAGGAGAGCCCGGCCGTTCGGCCATCCATATCCTCACGGCCTCGAATCTTGTTTTTATGTTTCTTTTTTTTTTTTTTTTCCTTTTTTCAAAAGA
>SRQA01001274.1:0-11440 GCA_018360365.1 Claviceps citrina
CTTAAGCTTTATATTTTTTATCTAAGTTTATTAGTATAGAGTTAAAGTAATTAAGCTTTAAACTACCTTTAACTAAGAAAGAAATAATTACTATTAGTATAGTCTTTAGCCTATAATACTTAGAGAATACTATATCCCTTAAAGAGTAAGTATATAGTGTAACTACTAAGAGAGTAATGCTTATAAGCAGCTCTCTAAAATACTTAGAGAATACTATAGCCCTTAAAAAGTAAGTATATAGTATAATTACTAAGAGAGTAACACTTATAAGTAGCTCTTTAGAATAGTTTAAGATATCATTAGAGTTATAAATACTAATCCTACTTAATAGCCTTATGCTAATAATAAGTTAATATAGTAGCGCTCTTATAGCTAGACTTTGCTTCCTTAGTTAGTATTTTATATAGCATAAAGCTAATACTATAAAACCTCTAAAAGCAGCTATATATAATAAATTAAGCTAGGCATAGTAAGGGGATACCTTTATTTTACAAACTAAGTAGCTTATTTAAAGCTTAGAGAATATCTATAGCCCTTAAGCTTAAAATATAAGGGAAGTCTCTAACTTTCTAGATAATAAAATAAGAAAAGATTAAGAGGAAGCCTCTAGCCCTTAAGGTTATAGTAAAGAGGCTATCTCTAACCCTTTAGTTAGAAGCTTAGGGGATACCTCTAGCCCTTTAGGTTAGTTAATTAATAAAAATAAAACACTCCTTTTTAGAGACTATATATATATTCTATTAGGTCTTTGTAAAGAGATCTTAATGCTTATTTATAATAATAAAGCCACGGGGCATTAGGGAGTTAGTAAAACGCTCTATTAAATTACTAACTAATACTACTAGCTATACATAAGAAAAAATATTAAAGAATATATTTATACTTATTTTAATTATTAAGTATTAAAGCTAAGGCAATATTAACCTTATAGTAAACTCACTTCGCTCCCTATACTAAACTAACCCTTCTAAGAGCTATTAATAGACTTTATTATAAGACTTCTACTAGTAAAGGGATTAGGATCTAAGATATATAACGCTATCCTTGTAATAGTTAACTAATTTACAAAGTATACTATTTATATACTAATATTAAAGTAATTAAGTAGTAATAGTCTAGCTATGCTTTTTATTAATTTAGTCTTTAAAGATTATAGTATTCTAGAAGGCATTATAACTAACTATAAAACAACTTTTACAAGCTCTTTCTAGCGAACCTTCTACTATAATATTATAACTAAGCGTTAACTAAGCACTATATTTTATTCTTAAATAAATAGTTAAACTAAATAAATAAACTAATTACTTAAGCTTTATTTACAAGCCTTTGCTAGCGCTAAATAAACTAATTAAATTAACCTTTTACTAATAGCGTAATTTATATATAATACAAGCTACTATAGCTCTCTTTACAAATCCCTTACTAAGGCGCTTTAAGGTTTTATACCTAGAGGCCTATTATATATAAAGAGAATAACCACTATAATAAATAAATAAGCTAAGTTACGTGGAGCAAAGCTATAACGCAAACACAAAGAGATATAAAAGCTCTTATAATATATATAAGCTATATAAGCTAAGTATTATAATTAAAAGAGAATACTAATAAAATTTAATATAGGAGACTATATTCTTTTATCCACAAAAAATATTAACCTATAGTAACTAAGTAAGAAGCTTATAGCAAAGTACTTAGGACCTTATAAAATTATTAAGTTAATTAGAAATCATAGGTTAGCTTACTATATAAAGCTCCTAAAAGGCACAAGACTTTATAATATCTTTTATATTTTAAACTTAGAATTATATAAGGGAGATTTAGAAAGCATACTAAAAGTAATATAGTAAGTACCTCTTCTTGTAGGAGAAGATTCTTTGTATATTATAAAAGGAATTATTATCTATAAGTATTAGGGAAACTAATAAAAGTACCTTATTAAATAAGAAGGTTATAATAACTTAGAGAATATATAGATATATTACTATAACTTTACAAATCTATAAGTCCCTTAGGAATATAATTAAAGAATTCTTTAAGAGAAAGCTAGTGTATAGTAATAAGATTAAGAAATAAGGGGGAAAAAGGTTTAAAGGAATTAAAAGTAGGGAAGCAGTAATATTATAGGTATTATAAAGGATATATATAGATTAGAAGCATTAAAAATTTTTAAAATTAGTTTGTAATATTTAAATTAGGCAACACAAAGGGAACCTTCTATAACTAAGATAGTTATAAGCAGAGAGGGTTACCCTATTAAGACTAGAAAGCTATAAGGTTGCCTTAGGCTAATAGGATCTATTTATATAAGCAAGCCTTTGTTAGATTTGCATTATATAATAAGGTTATTTGCTACGTATAAGCGCTAGACTTATAGCAAGGTATAACCGCTAGACTTATAGTAAGGACTAGAGGCATGTAATACTTGTAATTATATAGGCACAGACCTCTAACTAGATTAGATAGAAGGGGGCAAGAATCAAGACCGTTACCTATTGCTACATACCTTCGAATAAGCCGTGACTTCCTTAATCTCTCACTCTAATATCCCTAACCTATTCATAACACTAGCTAATATGTCTTCTAGATCTTATACCACTTTATTATCTTCTAGTGCCTGTTTTGCCTGTAAGTTAGGCACTCTAATTTTTATAATTTTCTTCTTAGCGCCTTAGGTTATTAGTTCTCTATTTATACCTTTTCCCTTATCCTAAGCGGCTGCTATAGATATGTCTTTGTCCTTATAACTTAGGATTATATATTTTATTAAAATAGCATTTGTAGAGGCGGTTAAAGTTCCCCTTACTTAAGCAACAAAACCTAGGGGTGGGATATCTTTAGAGAATCCTACTAGACTAATAAAAAGGGCCTAATTGTTGTCGCTACTATAATCTTCTAGTAAATCAAAGCTTATATAGTAATATATCTTGTTACTATTGTTATATTTAACGTTTCCTACGTATCCTATAAAGTGGGAAGACTGTCCCTATTGTTTAAGTGTTTAGTAATAATCTTTCTTTATTTGCTTTAAATTAGCATTTTACTAATCTCTTTAATAGGCATACTTGGCTAGGTTAGCCTTGTCTTTAGCGTAATAACTATACCCTATGTAGCCCTATTTACTATAGGAAAAGCACTAGAAGTAATCTGGATTTTAACTATTAGGATTCCGATTGTTAGCAGCATATTAAGCGTTTAAAGAGTTATAAGCGTTGTTTTAGTTATTATATTGGCCTTGCGCTAGCTAGCTATAGGGCTTCCCTATATCGCTAGGATTTAACTAAACCCTAAATACTTTAAATTACTGGATTATGCTTATTATTTACTTATCTTAATAAGCTATCTCCTTATCCTGCTTAGCTAACTATTCTGCTATTTAAGATACTAGAGTTTCTTCCCTTTTAGCCTGTTAGTTAATTAGGATTTAAAGGGGGTCTAGACTAGAGGCTAGTTTTAGGTCTTTGTAGTGTTGTGAGATCTTTTTAGAGGCAGATGTGTAGTATTTATATAACAAATACTTTAAATCGCTTATAGAGATATCCCTAGATGCTATGCCTTGCGTTCACTTCCCTAAAGCGTATAACTAATTAGAGAGTTGTTTTTATAGGCGCTAATTAATCTCCCTATCTACTAGATTAGAGACAAAATACATAAAGAGGATTTTTTATATATCTAACTTTACTGTTCTAGATAGTTTCTTAGCGTAACGAATATAATCTAAAAGGGGCTTGCCCTTCTTATAGCAAAAAGCAAAAACTTCCTGCTTTATAGTAATCTTAATATAAGGATTAGGCGCTAAGAATTTCTTAATAAACTTCTTACATAGAACTAACTATTTCCTGTCTTTAAAGTTAAGATCTTTATACTAAGTAGCAGCCTTTCCAAAAAGGCCCTGCTAAAAGTAATACTGTGTAATAATGTCTAAATATGCTAATAGGACGCTAGCTATAGCAGCTATAGCTTTGTAATAGTTAATATAGTTCTATGCTAGTTTATCTTTAGGGTGTCCTGCAAAACAGACACTGCTAATACTGCTTCTACAGCTAGGGAAAGAAGAAGTTACTATATTTATATGTCTAGGAAGCCTAAGGCTTGGATTTAAGGTCACTAGATAGAAGCTATCTAACTAGTGTTTGCTTAATAAAAAATCACTATCCTAAGCTAGCTCTAGGCTAGGGGAAGTGTTAGCTATGTCTAATATTATTAGTAGTAAAACCTTATTATCTATTAAGGACTTCTGCTTAAGGGGATTATAGGGGTTGTAAGGATTTAATAGGGTCTTATTAGAAGTAGGAGGATTAGGAAAAGCCTTAGATAGTTTTCTAGACATAAAGAATTAGTGTTAAGAAGCTACCTAGTAGCAGGTAATATTAGAAATAAGATAAGGTATTTTAGAGCAGTAGGTAATAAAGAATAAGGTAAAAGTTCGTCCCGTAGGGCGAAATAAGCGTTAAAAATAAGAAAATTATACTCTTGTAGAGCGACTAAAAACTTCTTAATTATATTATGCGTGATTTTCTAAAAAAAAAAAGGAAAACAAAAAAAACTAGCGTGTCTCTAGACTATAGGTAAAATTTGCCCTCATGCCTATGCCTTCCCTAAGTGGCTTAGCGCTAAGAAATAACCTCCTAAAACTATAGTATTAAAGCATTACCTGCTACCTAGTAGCAAGTTAATAATGTTAGGGATTAGTTATAGTACACAAATGTAATTGTGTACATAGTGTATATACACTTTCCCTGCTATGTGGTTCTAATTCCACTAGTTATATCTATTTATCTAATGTAAAAGTAGGTTAAATTGTCTGTGCGTATAGTATAGGGTGTCTAAGGAAAAGGCTTAGGTTTTAGCGGGGTTAGGCCTTTTTAGAGGGCCCCTTAAAGGGCTAAGTTTTACACCCCTATCTAGCAGCGTCTAGTTATGCTTTTCCTAGCTTATAGTAGCTACTACGCTGCCCTAGCTTGCAGCCTAAGGCTAAGGATATGCTATCTTATAAAATAATTTAAGGTTAAGGAATTTTTGCTGCTAATTAGCAGGTATTATATTCTGTGGTGGTTGTGTAACTTCCTATGCAGCATCTAGCACGTTGTGCGCGGATTAAATTATAGTGTTTTTATTAAAAATACGTAATTCTACAGATAGGCCTCCTAAGGTTAGTGTGATTAGTTCCCCCCTCTAATTGCTCGAATTTAAACAGAGTATTTTAATATATTACATCTTAAATAAGAATAGACTGCCTTAATTATCCCTATAGTCTTATAGTCCTAAGGGAAGTTGTTTATTAACTATTTATTTTGCTATATTATAGTTATTTAATTATTATTTAGGTATCCTATAGTCTACTATTATTATTATCCTAGTGCTCCTGTAGTATTACTATTATGTCTAATAGTGTGTATTTAGTCCCGTAGTACTAGATATCTCTTCTTGTGTTAATTATTTGAGTAGTTAACTATTTCCCGTAGATATAGCTACCGTCCACTTTGTGTTATATCATATTATGCTATAGTATAAGTCCTAACCACAGCTAGTATTATTAAGTTATATAAATAGTAGGAGACAATATATATAACAAAGGGATTATTACATGGAAGTAATAAAAAGTCCTAGTTTTATTACTATAAAAGATACCTCTGTGATCGCAGGTATAATAGGGTAATTAGTTGTATTCTTTATGATTCCCCCCTGTCTCTGCGACGCGTCTAACTATTATAATGTCTATCCCCACTAATTATTACCTAAGCCATTCCCACACCCAACAGGACTATAGCAAACCCTTAGCTGCCACGCTTATTATACTTCTTAATACTTATTACTAAATTAAGTACAACCTAAAACTATACTAAAAAAGTCTTATAGTAATGCTAAAGAAACTAAGGAAAACCCTTATAAACTTATAAAAAGTAAGGGTATAGCGCCTTATAACCTTTTTAAATATTATTAGAAAAGTAATAAAAGTAGTAGTAATAACATAGCTTACTAGCGCTACTAAGAAGGGAGGGGCCTTATTTAAAATATAAATAAAAAACTATACTAAAAGGTTAATAAAATATACTTTTAGTATACTAAAGAAAGTAATAAGAGTAATATAGTATTATAGTAAGACTATATTACTTTTATAAAACTTTTTCGCGTTTTTGCTTATACTAATATACTAATATAAAACTACCTTTAAAATAAAAAAAAATACGAAAATTATAATTATAATATTTATTTACCTTACTTTTTAATAATATATTATAACTAAAGTATAAGTATAGTAATAAATAAAATACTAATAAATATAAATTATAAAAATTATAAACTTACCTAAAGCTATTATTATTTTAATATAAATAATAAAGGCTATATAATAAAAACTTATAAAAATATTATATTAATATTAATATAAAATATAATTTTAAAATATATTAAGAAAAAATATAATAAAATTATTAACCTTATTTTAATAATAATATTAAAAAGTATATAAAAAGTAATTCTTAAGGTTATAAATATAGTAAAAATATATACTAAATATATAATTATTTTAGAAAATACTTTTTTTAATTTTATTAAAAAAACCTTAAAATAATAATTAAAAAGGTAATAAAAAAAGTAATTAATAATACTTTTAAAATAATTTTAATATAAGTAATTATTATTATTAATAAAGCCTTAACTAAGAGTAATATAATTAAAGTAATAACTTAAGTTATTATTATAGAAGTTTTTTTAAAAATATATAAAGAAATTATTATTAAAAATATAATTAAAGTACTAGCCTAATAGTTTTTAAATAAAATTATTATAATAATTAATAAAGCTATTAGCTTTAATATTATAATAATAATAAAATAACTTTAAAGTAATAATATAATTATAACTTTTTAAAAAATATTAAAAAAATATATAAAAAACCTTATTTAAGTAATAATTATTTTTAATAAAACAATAACTTTTAATTATTATATTTTTAGTATTATTATTAAGGGATTTTTAGTAATAAAAAACTAGTTTTATAAAAGGCTTTTAGCCTAGCTTAAGAAATTAAATAGCCTTAGCTTAGTTAAAATTATTATATATAAGCCTTATAATATTATAATAAAAGTATTACTTATTATTAAAATTAATAAAGTTAATATAATAAACTACTTATATTATATTAAAATAGTTTATAAGGCTAAAATCTTTAATATTAAATTATATAATAAAGTAAATATTTTGAAATTATTATTAATATATACAAAGCTATATCTTTTTTATTACTTAAAACTAAAGTTATTATCTTACTTTTAGATTTTTATTTTAATTATTAATATAACAAATATTATAAATAACTAAAGTTTAGTAGTATAATAAATAAAATATATAATATATATATAGTAATAATAACTTTATTATATAATTAGAAAACTTATAAATAGCTTAAGTATCTCTTACTAGTATATATAATATTACTAAGGTATTTTCTTTTAGCCTTTAATAATTTATTAGCTAAAAGAAAAGCTTAAATAAAACTAATGAAATAAATAAAATATATAATAATAAAATATATAAATATTAGCTATAATATACTTTTATAATAATAAAATATAGCCTAAGCTTTTACTTTATATATAAAATAATACTTTTTTATAAAATAATATAAAAATATAAGTTTATTACTTTTATTTAAATATATACTAAACAAATTAAGTTATAAGCTTTTTTATATAAAAAATATATACTAAAGATAAACTTTTTACTTTACTTTTAAAAACATACTTTAGAAATATATTATTATATTATTTTAAAATACTTATAATTTACTAAGCTTTAATTTATTTATTTAAATTCTAGTTTTCTTAAGAATTAATATAAAATAATTATTATTTTTAATAATTATTACTTTGCTTTTATTATAGCTTACTAGCTTATATAAATAAAATAATTAAAATAATTTACTTTAGTATTATAATTATATAAAAACTAAAAAAAAGCAAAGGCTATAAAAATAAATAGCTTTAGCCTAGGGCTAGTAAAGGCTATAGTAAGCTAAGTAATTATACTTACTTTATAATTATATAAATTAAAAATAATACTTAAGTAAAATTTAAGTAATTAAGTTTTAAAAAAGTAAGAAATAAATAAAACTTAAATAAATTAACTTATATATAATAAAGGAAACCTAAAATAATAAAGAAAAATCTTATAAATAAAAGAAAATTAATCTTAAACTTACCTTTAACCCTAATCTCTTATATCTTTATTATTTTTAAGTAAGTACTTATAAAAGTACTTTACTAAAAGGCTTAATATCTTAAGCTTTTTAAACTTATTTGTTTTTTCTTTGCCTTTTATTAAGCTATATACTATTATATATATAATTTTTACTATTTTTTAAAAGTAAGGTATTTTATATATTATCTTATCTTAAGCTTTTTGTTTTTTTTTATTATTATATTATTATTATATTTATTATTACTTTTACTTTTACTTAAAAGTAAGCCTTTTTGAATACTTTCTAAGCTTATTACTTATTTTTCTTTTTTTATACTTTTATTACTTTTTACTATACCTTTAGCTTAGCTAATATTATTATTATTACTTTATTAATATTAACATCTTACCTTTAGCTTTTATTATAAGTAAACTTTACTATTATCTTAAAAGTATTAATAATTTATTACTATACTTTTAGGTTTTTATAATATAAGAAAATCTTTTTTTTATAAAAAGTAATATTTTTATAATATAAGGCTATTTTCTTTTAGTATTAAGCTAAATTACTTAAGAATAAAAGTAAAACTAAAGTAGTTATAATAGTATTATTATTATTATTATTATTATATAATACACTAGTTAGCTCCCTAGGGGGCTAATATCTAGAACTTCTCCTACTAATTTATATAAGAAAAACCCTAGTATAAGGAGGAAAACCTATATAGACTTATTAGGCTACGTGTAAACCCTATTAGGTTTACTAAGGTTTTTATTATAAAAAGAAAGTATATTACTTACTAACTAAGTCTTAGTAATAGTTACTAAAAGTATATATAAAAAGTAAAATTATTTTAAAAAAGGTTTAGGTTTAGGTTTATAAAAAGCTTATAATTAGTTATTACTTACCTAAGTATTAGTAAGTATTAGTAGCTTAGCCTTATAGTATAATTAAGTACTAGTAAATATAAATAAATAAAAGTAAGGTAAATAAATAAAAAAGTAAGGGTATGCCTAGGAAAATTAGTATAACTTAAGGGTTTTAATAAGGTTTAGTAATAGCTAAGTAAGGGGTTTAGTATAAGACTTATAAATAATTTTATATAATTAGTAAGTTAATAATAATTTCCTTTTTAAATTAAAGTAAGTAATCTAGTAAGTAATTAAGTAATCTAGCTAATCTAGCTAATTTAGCTAGTCCCTCCCTTTAAATATAAAAAGGGGAGGTTTTTTTATAGTTTTTAACCCCTTTTCCCCTTTTATTAATATTAATAAAATTCTAGTAAATTATAAACCTTATTAGCCTTAGTCTAGCCCCTTACCTTCTTTATATTACTTTTTCCTAGACTTATTATATAATTATACTAAAAGTTAACTTAATATTTATATAAGAAGTAAGTTTTATTTTATTTAGTTTTCTTTCTTTCTTATAACTAACCTTATTTTAGTATAAGCTAAATAATAATTATTTATATTTTTTATATTTTTATTATTAGAAGAATCTAAATACCTAGTATTATATATAGTAAGGTAAGTGTTGATATTAACGCAACGGGTCGGGTTAACGTGGACCCGGCGCATCCTAATTAGCCGTATCTAAGCTCGCCTCGGATAGGTAGCTAGTGCGCTAGTTACATAACCTATAACTTTACGCGTTTCCAAATCCACTAAAAGGCCTCTTACTTAGCTAGCTAGATAGCAAGATAAATAACGTTAACTAGAATCCTAGTACTTCCTTTTGCGCGCGTATTGCTTATTATTTCTTATACCTTTATTATTAATTTGCCTATGTATAAATTAACACTAATTAGTAGTGATTACACTATAGATTAGCTAGATTCACGCATCCTGTAGAATACTAGTTTCCGCTTATAGTAGCTAATTTTTTACAAAATTAGTAGAGTTAATCCTACTAAATAAAGGAAGTAATATAAAAGAGATAATTCTATAATTACAAATAGATTTAATCTATTCCCTTTAGGGAAGCTTTTTAAGGTTTATTTACAGAGCTATTTTATACTAAGAAAGGAAGCTTGCTATAGTACTATGCTACTTGCTTTAATAGGTATAATTTTTCCTCTTTCTAGCCTTAAACGCCTGTTAGAGAAATTATTAAATCTCTTGTCTATTACAAGATTTATTAAGCCCTTAATTTAATTAAATCTATTAGTCTAGACTAATAACTACTATAGATTTCTACCCTTTTACCTACCTTATTACCTACTTTATTATTTTTCTGTTAGACTTTTATTCTCTTTACTATTAAATATAACATATATTTATAGGTAAACAAAGCCCCTAATCTATTAATCTTAATAATAAGATCCTAGAGCTCCCTTAGATCCTATTAATATATAAAAAAGTAATTATAGCAGACTAGCATAAGCTTAACCTATTAGATTTTAATCTTAGTAAGGCTATAAGTGCTAAAATATATAGCTAAATCGCTTTCTTTATTATAAAAGCTAAAACTAAAGACCTCTTTAGTAAGCTCCTTTAGCAGAAGCTTAGAGACTAATTTATAGACTAAACTAAAAAAGCCTTTAAACATAGGAATACTAAAGTTATTTATATTTTTTATAACTTCCTATAAAAACATAATATTTACTTCCTATTAGACTAATTATTTATTACTAGTAAGCTTATAATAGTAATATAAGCTAAGACTAGACTAAGGGATCTTAATAAAGAGTTATTACACCCCTTATAATTAAGATTATATTCTCTAGTAAGTAGGCATAGTAACTATCCTCCCTCTTACTATAGCACCTTATATTAATAGCTTTAGGAATTACCTTTCTAAATATAGTAAAGAGTAATACTAAAGAATTATTTATATCTTTACCTTATAAGGAATTCCCCTCTTCCTTTATTTACTTTAACTACCTTCCTTATAGTATACTCTAGGAATTAGTAGGGTTATAAGGGACCCCCCTAAACACCCTATAAGATTAGGCTCCCTAAATCCCTATAACACTAGCTAGTAGTATTAAATTCTATAATAGGTTATAACTCTATAAGTAACTATAAGCTTTTATAAAACCTAAAAAATTACTACTACTAGGGAAGTTAACTTAACCCTTAGTAAGGACTAAGTAATATTTCCCTTACTTCTCCTGCTCTTACTAGGAGCTTTTATAAACTAAACTAACCTCCTACTATAGTTAGTATAGTAGATTAGCAAAGATATTTATATATAATAAGAGTAGTACCTTATAGGCCTCCCTAAGGCTTAGGGCAAGAGCTAATATAATAGTTAGCT
>SRQA01001275.1:0-11430 GCA_018360365.1 Claviceps citrina
TCCCCCCCCCCCCCGGCCGATGAAATACCTTAAAAGATAGAGACTCCCCTGCTCCCTCGCTGCATTATAAGGTTCAAGAGCCTAATGCCCTAAAACTAGCATGAATACACCTGTGAAGAGCGTGATTAGAAGCCTTTTAACCCTTTAAAAGCCTTATAATTAAAGCTTTGTAGGAAGATTGCCTAATTTATCTAGGGATATGTGCTAGAAGATAACAAGCCCCTTTATGCAGAGACTCTTTAGGAAAGCTTTATAATAGACTTTATTCTCTAGACTAAAAATAACTTTAAGAGAGTCCTTATATATCTTCTTTAAAGCTTTAGAACCCTCCTTGTAAGAGGAGGCATTTATATTAAAATTAACCGCACAAGCCTCCCTTAGCAGCTTATAGATATAGCTTAAGCTTAAAGAATGCCGCGAAGACCCCCTCACAAAGAAGACCCTTAGAGACCTGGCGAAGACCCTTAAAGACCCCCTCACGAAGAAGACCCTTGGAGACCTAGCAAAGACCCTCGAAGACCCTCTCACGAAGAGCCCTGGAGACATTACAAAGAACCTCAAAGACCCCCCTAGGAAAAGCCCTCTTTGCCTTTGTCAAAAGCCGAAGATTCGCCAGAAAAAACACCCTTTTCCTCCCTTCAGCAGCAATTCCTTTAGCAGCGAAGATGCCCTCTTTTCCCCTCTTCAAAGGAGTCAGACCTCTCCTCCCCTCTTGCCCCTCACGAAAACCCCTTAAAAGTCTCTCTTGCCTGTCATAAAGAGGCCTCGAAAGCCCTTAATCTTAAAAAGCCTCCAAAAGAGACCTCTTTTCATCACAAAAAGCTCCCTTTTGCCCCACTTTTAATAATATCAGGACCTTCAAACCCTTCAAAGAATAAAAATCCCCCTCTTTAGCTAGAAAGACCTCTTTTTCTATTGTTAAAAGCCGAAGACTTGCCAGAGGAATTACCTCAATCCCCTCTTTTTAAGTTAGACCCTTAGCAGCAGAGATCCCCTCCTTTAGAATCCCCTCCTTCTAAGTCAGATCCCTCTTCCCCTTTTGCCCGTTAGAAAGAACCCTTAAAAGCTTCAAATTCCCCTCGGCAAACCCCCTCAAAAGCTCCTCTTTCCTCTCAGCGAAAAGAGCCTGTTTTTGAGCCCGTCTTTCGTTAGCAAAAAGAGCCTGTTTTTGAGCCTGTTTTTGAGCCCGTTTTTTATTAGCAAAAAGAGCCCGTTTTCGAGCCTGCTTTTAAGCCCGTTTTTTATCACGAAGCACCCTCTTTTTCCCCCCAGCAAGAAGACCTCTTTCTCCCTTAACAACTTCATTACGAAAGGCTACTTTTCCCCTCGTTTTCCCCTCTGCTAGAAGAGCCTATTTTTTGCCCTCTTTTCCCTTTATTAGTAAGTAACTTTTTGCTTAGTCTCCCAAGATTACGTTAGCTTACAAAGAGCCTTTAAAGACCACGAAAAACGCTATAACCTTTAAAGACCGCGTTTTTTATCACCTTTGCCTAAGCTAACCTCCCCGCGAATCCCTTCACTAAGGATAAAAGTAATGCAGAGCTAACCCTTTAACTTTATTAATAATAGACAAATTTAAAGCCTCTAGATTATAAGAAGCTTTAAAGTCCCTCTAGAGGGAGCAAAATCCCTCTCTTCTAAACCTAACAAGCCCTCTAACAAGCCTCTGCAAAGACCTCTAGTCAGAGCTCTTTAGACCCTTTAACCATAAAGACTAAAGCTTTAGAAGCCCGCAAGACTAACAAAAGACCCTTTAAAGACCCTTTAAAGACCCCTCGAAGACCTTCAAGATTACAAGGAATTCGACCCTTTAAACACACGCGAACGCCACCGATCCGAACCTACAAAAGCCCCTTTAAAAGCCGCTAAATCCGTTATATTTAACCTCTTTAAAAGCTGCTAAATCCGTCACATTTGACCTCTTTAAAAGCCGCTAAATTTGTTACTTTTAACCTCTTTTAAAGCCGTTAAATCCGCTACATTTAACCCTCTTTCGAAGCCGTCAAATCCGCTACATTTAACCCTCTTTCGAAGCCGTTAAATCCGCTGTATTTAACCACAAATTTAACCACGAATTTGACCACTTTTCGTTAAAGGGATCAGCAAGATTCGAAGCTTTAAGCGAGCCAATCAAAGCCTCAGGAAGCTAACCTTCGGACCTTTAGCAAGCTGACCTTCAAGACCTTCAGCAAGCTGACCTTCGGACCTTCAGCAAGCTGACCTTTAAGACCTTCAGCAAGCTGACCTTCGGACCTTCAGCAAGCTGACCTTCAAGACCCTCAGCAAGCTGACCTTCAAGCCCTTCAGCAAGCTGACCTTCAGACCCTTAGCCAGCTGACCTTTCTAAAGCTTGCCCAGAAGGATCCAAATACAAGGTACAAGGGATTAACATCACGCCTAGAAAGAAAGGTAACGTAGACTACACAAAGTCCCACAAAGAAAGGACCCTTTTATTACTTATATTTATTGTTTTTATTATGATTTTTTTCCTGTTTTTTTGTGTTCCTGTTTTTTTGTGCTTATAACGCTACAGCCCTTCCTTGCTTACAACGCTATAGCCCTTCCCTGCTTACAACGCTACAGCTTATACCTTTGCCCACAATTAGGTTATTTAACCTTAACTACCCGCTGCATTTCTTATGTTTTTTTATATTAGGTTATTAGATTAAAGGGAATAGTACCTCTAACGCTATTATTAGGAAGAAGGTTATACATACTATAATGTAA
This sequence comes from Claviceps citrina, assembly GCA_018360365.1. Taxonomy (NCBI): domain Eukaryota; kingdom Fungi; phylum Ascomycota; class Sordariomycetes; order Hypocreales; family Clavicipitaceae; genus Claviceps; species Claviceps citrina. The sequence goes on from SRQA01001275.1 coordinate 2,728, forward strand.
GGATTTTAACCACAAAAAGAGAGAATTACTAGTATTAGAATAATCCCTCACATCACGGGTTAAGATTATTCCGTGCCGCCTATAGCGGACGCGCTAAGCTAGCGGGCTACGCTACAGCCCGCCAGCAACGCAAGCAAGCATGTGACTAATTACATAACCCCCTGCGCATAACCTTTACAGCCTATAACCCCCCCCTATAAAGGGGGGATTACGGGCTGCCTTACTAGATAGATAGAATAACTAAGAAAAGAACCTTTAACTATTAAACCTAACCGGTACCCCTTGTTGCGTACGCAATACCTGTGACTAGATGTCACTTTGATTGACCTGTTTAATCCAACAGTAATACTTCTTTTAGTAATTGTTATAGACTGGCCCTATTGCTACTGCTAATAGGCGTTAGAATACTATTAAAAGACATAAAGAGAAAGGAAGGAAAGGTAATATAAAGACCCTATTATGCCCCCTTTATACCCTTACTACAAATACCCCCCTATTATTATATATAAGCCCTACGCGCAAGGTAAGGTGTATATAACTACTAATACGCACTTATATTAGCCCTATATTAGGTAAAGCCTAATACTATTATATAGCCTTCTGCCCTAGGTAGTAGCTATGCTATATAAACGCTACTTATATAAAAGCGCTAGGTTAGTAAGAAAAAGCTATAGGCAAGTAAATTAATAAATAAAACGTTTTTATTATATTTATAATTACTAGGAGATAAGTATAAATACTACTAGGGGAGGTAAGCTAGCCTAGCTAGGATAGGCACTAGACTAGTAAGTTAAGAAAATAGTTTAGGGATAAGTAAGTAAACTAAAATAAAGGAATATAAAACTAAATAAAACTATAAACCCTACTAAATAGTATAAATAAGTAATATAGTAAATATAATAAGCATAGTGTAGGCATAATATACTACACTAAATAGCTAGTATAAAAGCAAGATATAGGCTATTAATAGTTACTAGTAGTTAGACTATATCTAAGTAACCTGCCTAATATTAGTACCTAGTTAGAGTAAAGCGCTTATATTAGGCGTGAGAAGTAAGTTATTAATAGCTAGTATAGCTAGCTAGTATTATAAAAACCTATAGTTATTATTATTTATATATAACACCTAGACTAGATAATACTATATTAGATACCTATTAGAGGTATAAAAACCTTATTTTATTTACTCCTAAAGTCTTACTAACTATTCTTCTTTATCCCCCTTATTATAAAGAGTTTTTATTTTATTACTTATTACTTCCTTATAAACTTATTATTATTCCTAAGCTTACTTTATATTACTAAATCCTATACTTAGTTACTTACTATATTATAGCTATCTTAAGGCCTACTACTATTATAGTACCTACTACTACTATACTACCTAGGCTATACCTAGGTGCTATTCCCCCTATATAGCTTTTAAAATATTAGCAAGCAGCCCTTACTTACCCTAGCTGCCTATATATACCTATATCTATTATAGCCTTTCCTAGGTATACTATACTAGCCCTTATAACTACCTCTTAGCGTATAAGGTAATATCCTACTCTTATACTAGTACTAGGCGCAGGCCTTAGGCAAGTTTATTATAGAAAAAGACTTTAATAAGAAGGGTAATACTATGCCTATAACTATTAACCTGCTTTATATTTAGTATATTCTTATTATTATTTAATTAGGTAAACTAGACTATAAGCATAGTCCTTATAAGAAGTTATATAAAAGCTACTAAAAGGGCTACTAGAAATACGTGTAGAACACGCGTATGCTAGTAGCTAATCCCTATATTAGGTATATTATATATGCCCTAATATAAGCTATAGCTAGGGGCTATGCTATTATTATACTAAAGGTATATTATAAGGGAACCTAGTAAATTTAGATAGCTACTGTCTTAATACCTAAATTCTACGCCTTAAGTAATAGATTTACTAACCTATATTACTATACTAAGTATGCCCTAGTTATTATTTAGACTATTTATAATGCCCCTACTACTACTATACTTACTAATAATATGCTTATTATAGGGAGTGCTATGCTTATATTACCTAGTAATATAGCTACTAACCTATTCCTTATATCCTCTAGCGCTCTTATTTAGGGTGCTATATAGCTATTAGTTTAACCCCTTGCCTAGCTTAGAAGTATACTATTTATATAAAGGAAGTAAAATACCTAGGCTATAGCTAGCTACTAGTAGTATACTATATAGTCCTTTAAAGCTATATAAAGGGCTATAAAGAAGTAAATAGTAATACTATAAAGCATTATATAGCTACTATAGTAATCTTATAAGCCTAGCCTATAGGTAAAGGAATTACTAAATACCCCTTAATACCTCTAACACGCTTTATAAAGGTATATACTAAAGAGCTATTAATACTACTAAGAGAGAGATAAGAGGAATATATAAGTAATCTTAATAGCACTATCCTAAATATAATATAATACCCCCTCCCCTAACCCTTATAATAATAAGTTACTCCTAAAGTTACTTAGTAATTAATATAAGGTTTACTAAAGTAAGGGAGAAAGAAGGGTAAGTAAAAAAGAGAGGGAAGGAAACTAATTTAGGGTAAGTTAGGCCCTAAGTAGCAAATATATATAGCTTTATAAGAGAACCCTATTTAAGAACTTACTAGGGACTATTATTATACTATATACTGCCTTATTCTGCCTTATAGTTTGCTAGGGCTTATGTGTTTACTAGGTTTTTAAGCAGCTCTTATATTAGTATTAAGTATCCTACCTATTTAATAAGGATATCCTAATAATACTTATAGCCCTATGTATTATAGGCTATTAGCACTTTCTTAACCTAGTATTTCTTATAAAGCTTATTATTCTTATTATTCTATACCTATATAGGCCCTAGGTATGTATTATACTAGGGCTAGCTAAGAAGTAAATTAATAGTAGCGCGCTTAATAAGGTTAATATAAAAGATAAGGTAAATACCCTAGGGTATATTAAGATAGACTATTAGTAATATAGAAATAGCTATAATATAGTACTTAGCTACTACCTAGTCTAGCTTCTTAGAGGGATAGTTAGTTTTAATATAGTAAAGGGAAAGCTATACTTAGTCCTTAACCTAAAACTACTTTATAAGGTAATAAGAGGCAGCTATGCTATTTTATTATTATTACTAAGTAAAGGTAATAGCTACCTAGGCTAGCTTAGAAGCCTCTTAAAGTTATAAGGCAAACTAGGCTACCTATCTTATACTTATAGTAATACTAGGAGTAAGGTTTATAGGAACCTAAACTAGATTAATATTATAGTAATAAAGTAGCTAGTTTAGACTAAAGCTAGTAATAAAGAAAGCCTAATTATTAAGCATAAGCTAGTATATTACTAGGTACTTAGGCTAATTAAACTATAAGAAGAAAATATAAAAATATAAGATAGCTTATACTTTTTAGTTAGCCTACTCTATGCCCTTATTAGTCTAGGGGTAGTAGGAGGTAAAAAGTAACTATTTAGTCTTAATAATTAAGCATAAGGTAGTCTAGAACTTACTTAGCTAGTCTAAGCTATAGTTAGTAATAATAAAGGTAGGGAACCTACAGAACTATTACTAGTATATCTTAAACCTTTTTATATATGCCTTAGTAAAGATACTAGTTATAGCCTTAAGCTAAATAAATTTAGAAAGGTAGTCTATAATTACTATAAGGGAAGAGGGATTAGCTAGCCTATATATAAGCAGGCCTATTATAAAGTTAACTAAGATTTAGGACTAAAAGTAGTTAGAAATAGGGAGGGGTTTTAGGAGGCCTTACTACTGCTAGTAGCTCTTATACCTGCTATAGTAGTAATAATTTTAGATATAATAAGTAATATCCTAGGATATACCTGCCTAGTAGAACTATTACTAAAGGGTCTAGAAGGTAATGTTATAACCTAGATAGCCTACTACTAGTAACTTATAGCACTCCTAAATAAAGGTAGTTATTAATAGCTCCTATTAAGGCACCTATATTTAGCTATAGAACTAAAGCACCTTATAAGTGCTAATACTATAGTTTATAATTTACTTCTTTATCTTAGCTTTTATAAGGAATTACTATATATTCTTATAAATAATAGTAAGGTAGTAGTAGTATATTATATTATAAGTAACTACTATATTTTAAAGTACCTAAAGGTAAAGAGAGAAAAAGACCTAGTTACTAAAGAGTAGTGTTATATTAGTACTAAAGGAGTTAAGGTTACTTATAAAAATAGCCTAGATAAATAAAGGTTAAAAAAGGTAGTTATATTATAAAGTTAGCCTTATATTATCCTAGCTTTATTAGGAGAGTATATTAGTATACTACTAGTACTATATAGGTTAGTACTATAGGTAGTAATAATACTATAAGAGTGTCTTAGCCTAGTAAGCCTAATACTTAGTTATAATTTTAGGGGTTATAAAGTACTTAAGGCTCTTATAATTAGTATAAATAGTAAAGGGCTTAGAGATACTCTAGAGCTTAGCTAATTATGCCTTAAGGCAGGAGATAATAACTAGGAGCTTCTTATTATAAATAGTATAGTTTTACTAAGGGGGGGTTAGCTAGGCTAAGTAATAGGTAATAAGGTACTAAATACTATTTATTTAGAGCTAGAGAAGGTAACTACTAAGAGTAACACTAGAGTAGTCTGCCTTAATTATTATATCCTAGTTAGGGTCCTATTAAGCTAGGATTAGGTTTAAGATAAAGAGGCGCTTAAGCTTATTAAAAGCATAGGCCTCTTACTGCCCTTAAATAAAAGAAATGCCCTTCTTTATAAGATTATAAAGGGGGTTAGTAACTTAGGAGAAATTTAGAATAAAGTTATAATAAAAATTTATAAAACTAAGAAAGCTATATATACCCTATAGCTTTATTAGGGCTGCCTAGTCTTAAATAGCCTAGACCTTAGTAGGGTTAGGGCGTATACTTTTGCCTACTATAATAATATACCTAAGGTAGTAGACCTATTAGGTAGTAAAAATAAACTTATTAAGGTTAAGGTAAAGGCCCGCTGCTTATAGGTAGCTAAAAATTATATAAACCTTCTACAAATAGTCACGCCTTAAGCTACTAAAATAAACTAGGATATTATCTAAGTATACTATAATAAAGTTACTAAGGGCATTACTAAGGGCGTTATTAATATAACACTAGAAAGTAGTAGGCATACCTACTAGGCTAAAGGGGTAAATAAGCTACTTAAATAGCCTAAACTATATTTAAAATACTATAAAAGCCTTATCCCCCTTAGTAACCTATAGCTTATAGAAAGCTGCCTAAATATTTACCTTAGTAAACTATTATATATAAGCTAGAGAGCAAAGGGTTTCCTTAATAAAAGGCAACAGGTAGTAGTTTTGCTTTATAATCTTATTAAGAGTATAGTAATCCACACAAAACTACTAGCTTTTACTAGCTTTCTTAACTAAGAAAACTAGAGTAGCTACTAAAAAAAAGCTAGTTTAAATCTATCCCTTATCTAAGAGCTTTATAAGCTACTACTAGAGTTTAAGTAACTAGTCCTAAGGTATAAAGTATAATAGGCCTTAAGGGAGAGAGGGAAGGGACTTATTAGGAGACTTATAGAGATAAATATAGTAGTCTAAGGTGCTATAATAGGGTAGGAGAGTATTTGCCTTAGACTTATTAAAGAGATTAGTAAAGTTATAAAGCTTAGCTAGTAGGGCTATATAGGGGTCCTTAAGCTATAACTTAGGTATAGTAACCTAAAGAATAAATATTAACTTATATAAGCTAGTGTTTATAAACTAAATAGTTATATCCTAAAGGTAGTAAGCCTACTTAGCTATAGTTATAAAGGCAAACCCTATTATGCCCTATATAGCCTTACCCTAGGCGTAACTTAAGGACTCCTATACTATAAGGCCTTCTACTATACTTACTATTAGCTTTTATTAAGTAGTATAGAGGGTAATATTATAGTATTTTATTTATAGTAGGCTAAAGATTATATTTTAGGCAAGGCCTAGGACTATATAAAGGTAGATAAATAACTACTAGCTATTAATATTAATTATAGTATAAGTAAGGTAAGTTATACTAAACTCCCTCTTAAGTGCTTATTATCCCTGCTATTAAACCTTAATAGCAGTCCTTACCTAGCGCCTTAAAGGTAGCTAAATAAGCTTAAGGCCTAGCTATTAAGTAGTAGACTTACTAATAGTACTATAGTACTTATAGCTATAGTTAATTAAGGTATTTATAAAGGAGAATAAGTTAAAAAGAATAAGAATAAAGAATGCTAGGTAATTTATATATTTATAAATTTTATTATACTTTATTAACTCTACCTCCTTTTAACCTAAAGTCTACTATATAATAAAGTCTAGAAGCCCTTACGCAAGACTTACTATAGGGGCTAGTCTTTTCCTATTTTATTTTTCTTTTCCTTCTTATACTTATAGTTATTAGCCTTAGTAATAGCTTACTACATATAGACCTTAGGCTAAAAAGGAGGAAGGAAGGAGTAGTTATAAGCTATATAACCTATCTTTTTATAGTATAAGCAAGTACTAGACTCCTAGTAATATACTATCTTCTAGTTAGTTACTTACTTAGCTTATACTTAAGTAAAAAGCAAGGCTATATTCTTAGCCTTTAGCTTCTTCTTCTTCCTACCCTTACCCTAGGTCCCTATAGTATTTACCCTAGATATAGCTATATCCCCCTTATAGTTAGTAGTATAGTAATACTAGGCTAAAAAATTTACTAAATACTTAGTATAGAAGTAATTCTTAAGTATAAAGGTCTTAAGGTCTAGGGTAATAGTATAATACTATTTTATAGTAGTATTATAGCTATTATAGGAGATGCTATAGCTAATATATATACTATATATTTACTTGTTAAGTATATAGTATAGCTTAGTAAAATAAACCTTATTATCCTAGCTTATACTACTAGTAAGGGAGAGTTTTTGCTTAAAGTAAATAAAAAAAGTAAAGAAGGATTTATTACTAGCTTGCTTTATTTAGTTAAGTTTAGTAAAAGCTATCTTATAGTAATAAGGGTTAAAGTAAAGCTTAGAGAGGTAGTTTAGAAAAGCAGTAGGGTTATAGTAAATAAGATTACCCTTTTTAAAGAATAGGGTAACCTTAGCCTAAATAAAGAATAAGAGGTTTTAGTAAATAAATATCTACTAGTTTATAGTAAAACTAATAAAGTTATAATTTACTTCTAGCTTATATACTATAAAGAAGCGCTAGGTATTAAAGGTAGATTATTTACTATTATAAGGAGAGCCTATTAAAATTAGCTTATAGTAAACTAGGAGTATAGTAAGAGGTAAAGAGAGGTTAGTTACCCTAGAAGAGGGGGTTGTATTAGTAGGTAAGGGAAGGGATATAGCTAAGGTAATAGTAGTAGTAAATTAAATTATATAATTAGTAGTAGCCTATATAGCTTAAATTACTACTATAATAATATCTTCCTACTCCTATATAGTATTAAGGCACTATTATATAACTATAAGAGTGTTACTTTATATAGTTAGGGTTATATTAATATAGTTAAGAATTACTATTATATTTTCTACTATAAGAGAAGTAGGTTTATTAGCCTATATATTTATATTTATATTTAAAGGCATATTAATTTGTTTTAGTAGCTAAAAGAAATATAAGGCTAGAGGATATCTTTTAAATATTATAGACTAGCTCTATTACTACTGCTAATAGGCGTTAGAATGCTATTAAAAGATATAAAGAGAAAGAAAGGAAAGGTAATATAAAGACCTTATTATGCCCCCTTTATACCCTTACTATAAATACCCCCTTATTATTATGCGTAAGCCCTACGCGTAAGGTAAGGTACGTATAACTACTAATGCGCACCCGCATTAGCCCTACATTAGGCAAAGCCTAATACTATCACAGTAATAACATTACTATATATAGGTTTTTATAAGAATATTTTATTACTCTCTTTAAAGGGCTAATTTTATAGAAAGTAATATACTAATTAACTATAAGTATATTAATTATAAAAGCTAAATTACTTACTTTATAGTAAATAATATAAGAAATAATAATACTTTAGTGCCTTTTTTATAATATTTAACTTTATATTTATAAAGACTAGATTATTAATTATAATAATTTATAAATAATTTAGTTAGTACTAAATAATATAAAATACACTAATATATAGCTAAGGTATATTAATATTTATAATATATAATTAAAGTAAGAGTTTAAGTAAAAAAGCTTTAAAATCTTATATTTTCTTACTATAAATATACTAGCTAATAGGTTTATAAAGGTATTAAATTATTAGTGCTTTAAGCTATTTTAAACAATACTTAGAATAATTAATTTATATACCTAATTTCTTAAAAAGTAATTGGATTTTTAAATAAAGCTTTTAATATAAAAATACTGTATATTATAAGTCCTTCTAGGCTTATAGCCATTATAATAACTATAGAATTTCATTAAAAATAAATATATATATATTACTTTATAAAAGTAATTTAAGGGACTAAGTAAAGCTTTAAAAGCTTTATTAATTAAAATTATTTAATTATTTTATATATAAGTATTATAATTATAAATTTAGTATTTAAAAAAGGGGGTAGCTAGGTATATTACCCTAAGTAATTATATAAGAGCCCTTCCTTTAAGTACTAAAAGTATTATTAAGGTAAATGTAATTTTTTTAAGGTAATATTTAATAT
>SRQA01001276.1:0-11416 GCA_018360365.1 Claviceps citrina
ACAAGGTACCCAACATACCGCAGCGCAGAAACGAGACACGAATACACAATAGAGATACAAGCCCTAATTCGCAGTGGCAGCAGATGATTCAAGAAAAAAAGAAAACAAGGGAAAAGAAAATAAGAAAGGAAGAAAAGACTCATCCTAAATCCCACATCCCAAACACAGGATTGCGCAGCAAAAACGGCCCGACTCGCTCCCTACATATCGTCCGTGTCCGTGAGCCATGCGTAGCCCTGATTCTTCTCGTAGAGGCCGGCCGACGCAAGGGCCTGGTCGAAGCCGACACCGCCAACAATCATTGGGGCCATGCCGTACGCCGCTGGCCCGTTGTTGGCGTGTGACATTGCGTCGTAGACTTCGTCCACGGGGGCGACTCTATCCGATGCAGCGGCCGCATCGCCAGCACCAGCAACAGCACGTCCGTCGGCATGTTGCGGCTGGGCGTCTGCAAACGCAAAAGTGTAGTTGTAGTTGTCGTTGCCGTGGACAGGATTGTATCCGGACGCAGCTCCGTCGGCTGCTTGTCCCAGCATCCAGTTCATGTCATCGACCTCGTCGTCGCCGCCAGTTGCGCCGTCCCCATCGATCGGCAGTGAGTCAGGCGTCGCCGGCGCCTTGTCCTCGTCACAAGAGGAGACAAGGACCTCGACCTCTTCAAGCCATGGCTTCAGCTCCGACATGGACGGCCACTTGCCGCCGCCCTTGCCACCCCGTCTCTCATGGTCGGGCTTCTTGTTCCTGCTGCGGGGGGGCTTCTCCTTGAAATGGGTCCGGCGAAGATGAGCAGTGGCATTGTAGCCGGCGGCGTATTTCTTGCCGCTGATGCAGGCCTTGCACTCGGACAAGGGGCGGATGACTCGGACCGTGGATGCAAGTCCGACCGTGGCCGGGTCGCGACAGACATACTTCTTGACAAAGGCCTTGTGCTTGGCGTCGCGGTGGCGCCGGAGCTCATGATCACCCCGGAAGCCGTCGGGATGCTCGTCACACTGGTCGCAGTAGACTTTGGGGCCTCTGGGCCGCCGGCTCCGGTTGTTCGGGGCCCGTTCAGGCGCAGCTTTGCCTCCTCTTGGCCGATGCGTGGAGGGGGTGGCTGCCTGGGAAGTCGATGTGCCATGGGGCTTGGGATGGATCTTGGCGACCTTTCCGTTCTTGAGTTGTTTCATGAGAGCCTCGCGGAGGCGACGTTCTGCGTGAGAGCTCGAAGATGTTGCGCTGGCGGAGCTGACGTTGGATACCGAGCGCTGCATCGACTGTGAGCATGGAGGGCGCAGGAAGAAGGCAGAGTTGATTGGAGATGGAGATGGCGGATAGGTAGGCGCAAAGCCAGAGCCGATGGCAAGCAAGTCGGGGTGCACGTCGGCGCGCACGTCGGCGTGGGAAGTAGGACTCATTGCATAATAATCCTCCTCTTCGACTGGTAGCACGGGGTCTCGGACAGAGACCTCTTCGGTCTGGTAGGACTGAGAGGACGGAAGCCTCATCATGTAGGCACCATTGCCGCCATCTCCAGAGACGCTGTTCTGTCTTGTGAGGGGCTGGGCAGGCTCGAGAGCAGAGAGTCCAGACACCATGGAAGGCGGAGCCGAGGGCACAATGTTGCTGCGCGCCTCATCAGGCGACATGTATGTCCTGGCAGAAGCCAGAAAGGACTGCTCGTCGAACCAACTCTGGGTGGTGGAGATGTAGCTTCCAGGATGAACGCCCACATCGGGAGCACCGGCATTTTCATCGACGCTGGCCAACGGACCCTGGCCCGGGGTTTCTCCAGAGAAGCCGTCAACCAGGCCTGGAGTACAGGTGGAGGCAAAGGAGGCGGCCGCATCACCGTACAAGGAGGCAATGTGGAAGTCGGAATGGCCTGAGGTGCTGCAGGTCGTGTGCTGTGAATGTGAAGGCCGGTCTTGTTGTTGGGAAGAAGCCGGCGAGCGGGTACGTGCTCGCCACCCGGAGCCACGTGGAGCCTACATCGCGTAAGGTTAACCAAGAGGTACATGGAAATGAAGAGGCCTATCTGATGGGAAGCAGGACGGCATTTATCGTACATCAGTGGCGGCGTCTAGGGGGACTGCGGTCCAATAGGGAGATGCATGGGCGGAAGCGTCCAGCATGGCAGAGTGCTGATTTGCAAGCTGGTTGCGGAGCAGCTCGACCGATTCCGTCAGTTTTTGGACTTGAAGCTGGAGCTGAAGCTTGTCCACTGTGTCAGTCGAGTTGCGCCTGGACAATGACATGGTCAATGAAGATGGCCGCAACGTTGACGCCTGGCATTTGCGACTAAGTTGCCGGTGGCGGCCCGGGCCACCCGCAAGGTCTGGCCTGGTCTGGCAAGACGGAGATCGAGTGGGAGGAGGCGCCACAAAGAGGAAAAGAAAAAGAGAAAAAGAAACAGGCAGAGGATGCGTGCTTGTCAGCAGTTGGGGTCTTCTAAAGGCAGCCAGCACCTGATGGGGAGAAGCAAACGTCTCTAGAGAAAAGGGACGAGAGAAAGAAGGTCAAGAGCGAGATGGGCGGATCTTAAAGGCGAAACTTCAGCCAGCAGCGCTGCGAGTGAGGCGTCTGATGTGCGCGTGCCTGTGTCGAGGGACGCAGCAGGCGCCGACGGCTTGTTGCGTTGGTACCTAGTAGGTGGTATCTGACATGGCCTGCACCCGTGTACCTGCGCACCGCCTGCCCAGGTTGAACTGTGCTGGTACGGCCATCCGCGCGAGCCATGCAGCCTCAGTGCTCAGTGCCCACTGTTCACTCTTCACTGCTCACAATCCAGGTGGTCCTGGTGCTGGTCTTGGTGTGGTGCCGGCGCCGGCGCCGGTCAAAGCCGGGGAAAAACGACGGATCCGTGGAGGCATCAGCCAGACTGACCGATATCTCGCAGCGCCCGGCGAGACTCTTCCACGTAGGAGACTTCGATCTTGAACTCTTGAACAGAGTCGCGCCTGACGTGACGGCACAGACGGGGCAATCCTCCACATTCCTCCACAGTTGTCGACGCCCATTTCCGAGAAAGGCAATTTCTTCGACCGAGCGAACAACTACGGGGAAAAGCCTCTGTAGCACAAGGCCAGCAGTCCTTCGCATTGGCACGCAATGATCATTGATGCATAACACTGTGCCCCAGATCGCAGAGCAGGTGCTTTGGGGGGTTCCCGGGCTGGAATGGACTGTGACTGCGAGAAATTCTCCGGGTTTTGCCAAAACATGGTCTTTATCGCGTTGGGATAGATGATAACCTGTTGTTGGTTGCGTAGGGACGGCCGCAAACCAATCAAGAGAATCAGAGTCGAAACACGGACGACCCATCCCCGTGCCCATCCAGCAGGCAGCAGCATCTGCCAGTCCGCCTCGTGAGTCGTCCACCCCCCCCGAGAAGACCAAAATGGCTGTTTCTCCTCCCCATGCGAGCCACCTCTCCCAGGCTCGTCCCATCCTCCATGTCGGTGTCGGATGTGTTCAAGCCATGTCTTGGGCATTCAGGATACACGTGCAAGTCCCATCCAAGGTGGTGGGCGACCCAAAGCCGCATCAAACAGTCGGGTAATGTGCTGTCAGCATCGGTATCAACTCGTCACAGAGTGCGTACGCGTGTCCAGTGTACGTCCAGTTCGGAAACCGTCGCCAGTTTGACAGGGGTAAAAGTGCCCAAGGAACACCCTCAGTTCGAAGGACCCGAGGCCGGCCATGAGAGAAGGTTGCACAAGCCTTTTTTTTTTTTTTTTTTTTTTTTGCTGCCACTGCCACTGCCACTGCCGCTGCCGCTGCCGCTGCCGCTGCCGCTGCCGCTGCCACTTGTCGCTGACTGCATCATGGGGTACGCGATAGCCGGTGGTCAAGTCTTCCCACCCTGGCGATGAGGCCAAACGAGGAATGAACACGTCCCTCTCACCATGGCAGACTTCCTCCGGAGAACGTTTCTGACTGCTACTTTCGTCTGAACCACAAAACCGCGTGCATTGTTGTAGAGTTGTGTACTTCTTTACCGAAGAACAATTTCGCCGTGGACAGAGCAAAGTCATCGTGATTCTGGCCAAACGAGGACGATACTCGGGGATTTGGTTCTTTTCCTTTCCAACGGCGTGGCTGCGCCAAGTGACTCTCTAGAGCACGCCCAAGCCGAGACACGGCATTGCGTTTGGGGCGACTGCCAATGGTTCCCTCCAATCAGTGATTTTTGCTGTTTACGTGTACATCTGAATCACATTGTAAGTGCTCCGAAGATGCCACTTCAGCCACTCTCCAGCAAGGCGACGCTCGCTCTCTTGTCTCCGTGTCGGCGGCTCTGTGTCACCGCTATTTGAAGCCGTCTCTGTACGTCCACAACCGATGCAAATTTGATCTACCGCTGATCGGTCACTTTGTGCTATCGAAATGGTAATTGGCACGGATTTGCCGCCGATGAAATCCGGAATGGCCCAGTCCGCGAAAAGGAAAATAAGGCCATGTAAGAGTTCGCTTTAATGACAATGTCATCAGAATGTGAAGGACTGGTGCAAACACTTTCGAAAAATGTGTATTCGTGTTGCTGTTTGAGCTTTGTTTAAGTAATCATTACGTATCTACCAGTACCTGGTCAAGCCTCGGTTGTGCTTGGGCGGCAAATCTTCGGCATCCCGCAATGCCACCTTGTCAAGTACACCTTTGCCTTGTTTGTACAACAGCATGGTGACCAGAGGCCCGCTTCCATCAAATGCCGCGTGCCTTCCCTCAAGAAACACCAACATTTGTATGCTCATGTGAACGGAGGGTCGACGCTGCGGCAAAATGCGCCGCTTCAATCTTGTTCTACTCGCCAGTTTCCAACTCGCCGCGGCACGGTCTCGGACCTTCAGCATTCACGATGACCTACTCGCCTTTCCCCAGGTACGTCGGTGCTTTGGTCGCGAGCATCGAAGTTCTGTGAGGCGTAGCAACAGCTGATCAAGAAGCGCACAGTTCGAGGTCGTCTTCGCCCCTAATAGGATATCCGAGAAGGAGGCACAGGCGCTAGTCGAGCGCAGCAATCAACATCCGACCTATTCGGCCGACTTCTCACAAGCCACGGCTAGCGATGGTCATGCGACGACGGATGCAGCAGCCGCTGAGGCATCGAGCGCCGTCGACTCTGATGAAATCACCGGGTACGCATACGAGGTTCTCAACATGTCTCCGCATCGCTACCTCTGCTCCATACCTCTGATAGAGCCACCCGGCCCTGTAAACGAAACAGCGAATGCCTTGGCAAAGGCCGAGGAGGACAGAGAGTATTACAGAGCCGCTGTCAAGGGCTGGGAGCTCATCAATAACTTTGAAGGCAACTGTCTCTACCATATTTCTGGATGGTGGAGCTACAGCTTTTGCAAGAACCGCGAAATCGTGCAGTATCACGCCATTTCGGTCACCGGGAATGGCCAGATTCCCAAAAGAGACCCCCACGGCCAGGAGTATGTCCTGGGTCGAGTGCCTTCGCTCCCCGCGACCACAGGAGACCGGCAGTCGAGAGGCAAGCGTGATAATGGCGACTCCTTCCAGCCGCCGGCTGAATTACAAATAAAAGGTGACCAGCCGTTCTTGGTCCAACGGTTGGAAGGCGGCACAGTGTGCGATCTGACGGGCAAGGAGCGTACTATCGAGGTCCAGTATCAATGCGTTCCGGGTATCCCAAAGGACAAGATTGGTTGGATCAAGGAGGTGGTGACGTGTTCCTATGTCATGATGATTGATACGCCCCGGTTGTGCAGCGACGCTGCCTTTCAGCCCCCCGTCGACAAGTCCGCCAACGCCATTCGCTGCCAACTGATCTCTGATATTGGCGACTCACCACAGCCCCTATTAGATCAGCATGCTTCCTCGGCGCAAAAGCAAGCAGGCGGCGCTGGAGAAGACTTGCACGAGGAAGAGACGGATGACGAGGAGTTGAACAAGAAGCAAGAACAAGCCTCTCCCATTACTGTTGGAGGCGTCTTGGTCGGCGGCAAGCGAGTGCTCTCTGCTGGCGACGAAGACGGCAAGCCGATCAAGCTTCAGCAACTGACCAACCTGTTTGTCCTCCAACCCAAGCTTTCGGAAATCATCGCCCAAGCCGCCAGCAAAGCCGAGGGCGGCAAGATCAAGCAGCTGACGGCCGAGGAGCTCGAGAGCCTGAACATTGACCCCAAAGCGGTGGAAGAGATGCGCGAGAGATTGAAGAAGCTCGCGGGAGATGCTGGCTGGAAAATGGAAATCTTCCAGATGAACGAGGACGATGAAAAGGAGCTGCTGGGGTATATCGACGAACCGAAGCGCGGCGAGGACGCAAAGAGTGGCCGACTCGACAAAGCCAAGCAAGGCAGCGAGGACAGCGGCGAAAAGGCCAACGAGGATCAAGGCTCCACGCCGAGGGAGAGAAAAGGCACGAGCTCGCGGGACAGGAAGAAGGGGAACCGAGAGGGGAGTGAAGAGAAGTTTTACAATCGCGACGAGTTGTGAGGAGGTTGTACTTTTTTTTTTTATTTTTTTTTCCCTGTTTTTTTTTTCTTGAGTACATGGCGTTTGCATGGCTTCTGCGGGCATGCTCTCTGTGGGCACTGCGGACAATTAGAATGATTATTCTGCTTACAAACCGGACTCCTGTGGATTCAGCAACGGGCGCCGGCCCCCGGGACAAGATGGCGATGCGTGCGGATGAAGACTTGATCCAAACATAGGTCCCAAGCCCGCCCTCGAACCGACAGGTTTGCTTTGTCCGTAGTTCCGGTTCCGTTCCGGCAAAGTACCAGGTGCCGGTTGAGCGGCCCGTCTTCAGCCACGGCAAGCCACACAACTTTTCTGAGTTTTCCAAGCTGCATCATGTGTGGCTCGTGAGTCGTGCCCACATGGCTCGAGCCTCTAGCTTTGAAGCGATCTTGAACTTTACTTGTCAAGTTGTCATGGCGGTTTCTTCGCCCCGCCACGCCAACGGCTCTCCCATCGTCGGCAGCTGGGGTTTGTTGAGACGGGCATGGATGAGTTTATTACGTTTTTTTATGCAGCCAGCGGGGCTGACCAGTGCATACGTACATGGCGCTGAGTGGAGTTGCCTTGGCCCGGATTGCAATTTTGTGTGTCGCGATTTGCAAAGCGCGCCTGTGTGGGTGTCACTGTGTGTGTCACTGTGTGTGTCACTGTGTGTGTCACTGTGTGCTGTGTGTGCACTGTGGTGTGCGAAGTGCGTGCGAAATGCCGGAGACCCCTGGCCGCGCACTCACTGACCACTGACCAGTGACGACGATCCCCCCAGCGGACTGGTATGGTGTGTGATTGGTGGTGGGAGGCACTTGCCCAGGGCAGCAGGGGTTGTTCCTGCAGCGGTGGACCGTGGCCAGCACTGAGGGCCTGAGGCTGCTGCAGTTGCTGCAGCTGGGCGGGGCTGAGGGGCCGGCCGTTGTGGCTTGCAGGATGGCGTTGCTAGTCAGTGGGTGGCAGCGACAGTGTATTGGCGAGTTACAGACTCACAGCACGCCGGGCTTTGTCTTGTCCCAACGTCGTGTAGAACGTCGAGCGCGGTTGGCTGGCCCGGGTGGCTCGAGCCGGCGTTCCTTCGAGACAGCGGCACAGTGCGACAGTGTCAGTCAGTCGAGTCCACGTCGAGTCCGCCGTCCGCCCATCCACCCAACACAACCAGGTACCCAGCGGCAGGCGGTGCAGGCAGGCAGGCAGGCAGGCAGGCAGGCAGGCAGGCAGGCAGGCAGGCAGGCAGGCACTCCAGGACTCAAGAGTCAACACCACAGACCCGTCATCGTCTCCACTCCCCTCGCCCTCGCACTGCGCAGTCGCCGCCCCTCCCCTTTGTTTCGTCCCGCCTCCAAGCTTTCCACGCCGCCACGCCACCCGTCACGCGTGGCCCAGCCTGCGCCCAATGCTGCTCCATCCTGCTCCATCTTCGAGCCCAAGGAACCAACTAACAGTCCAACTACACCCGACTGACCACCTAGTCGCGACCTACTCAGCAGGCACCTCATTTACCTGAGACTCGGAAGCGCGTCCCTCACCGATTTCTCCGCCTTCGCGCCTTGTTCTCTGCCTTTCCCGCCCCCTTTGCCGCCAACGCCCGTTTGGCCCGACTACAACGACATTGTCTTCCGTCCCTACATTCCAGTCAATCCTCTTTCGGCCGCCCTTTTGTTCAGGCTCTCGGCCGCCAGCATTCGTCTTGCCACGCTCACCTGCTCTGGGACTCTTCAACACGACATTGGACACGAAAACGCCGTTTCTTTTCTGTCCCTGAATGGACACACGCGTCTACCACACGCATTCGCAACTGCCGTCATCTGTCCTTGCGGCTCATCGGTCGTTGTGCTACCAGACTTCTCTTGCCACGACTGCTCTCTTTTCGTGGACGACTTGAGCAGCGAATCGCATTCGCCCTGCGTTCGACATTCCGCGCGACGTACTGCATACGCACCTCCTGTTACACCCGCCCTCATCAAGCACGATTCCTGGCCCGAGATCCTGCGCGCTCAGTCTGTTTTATCATGTGTCACTAAACCAGGCGCTGCTGAGTGGACAAGCAGTTCCTTCCTCTGAACGGGCCGGGAGAAAACCATCCCGTCAACCTCACCACGCCAACTGGTTTGCGTACGGGCATGTCTTGCGGTTAGAAGGCAAGCAAAACCGTCTTTGCCTACAACATCGGAATTGGTGCCAGGCATTTGTGGCTCGACGTCGTTGCTTTTGTTGACTGCTTCTCTTCTCAACCTCCTCTCAGCCGAGGCCGTGCTCATCATCATTCCTCCTCGTCTCCTGTTGCATCCAGTCAGCAATGGACGCCGCTCAGACGCGACCTCGCTCCCGGCCACATCCACGCGCGCCATCGCGATCTTCGACTCACACCAGCGCCTCAAGGATAACCCCGGTCAGTGCCACCAGCTCGTCCTCTCAAGTCGCCACCTCGCCCCAGCTTTCCCAGTCTCATCCTCATTCAACACACCGACATCACCACAGCCAATGCTCCATTGGCTCCCCTCGCGCCGTGTCGCGTCCCACGCCACCACTCTCCAGGCAGGAGAGTATAGAGTCGACTCGCCAACCCACAGTTTCGTCGTTTCTGCAAGAAAAGCTACAGAGGGAGCGCAAAGCCGAGATTGAAAAATTTCATCAGTCGCAGACGTCGTTGTCAAGGCCCAGCCCGGACCTGCATGCGTCCGTTGAGCTCGGACGAGCCTCTAGCTCTGCCCTCAAGACTTTTGCCCCCGAGTTCAACCGGCCATCGTCGAGCGCTGGCCATGAAAGTCGCAAAGCCAAAAAAGGTCATGGCGTGAAAGAAATGGAAATGGTGATATCGACGCTCCACAAACAAAACTTTGACCTCAAGCTCGAACTCTACCATAGGCGTGAAAGACAAAACACGCTCGAAGAGCGGCTCCATGCTCTCGAAAGCGACAAGACTCGAATGGAAGACATTAATGATAGGCTCCTGATTGAGCTGGAGAAGCGCGACAAGGCGGTAGAGGAGGCCGTTGCAATGATTATCAATTTGGAGACAAAGGTCGATCAACTTTTCCGTGAAAGAAGCCTCGTGCAGCGGATCGAGAACGAGTCATTATTCTGCCCTCGGGACTATGATTTGGGCTATCAGACGCCAGTGCCCCAGGCCGCGGGCTCGGACACGGCCAAGACGGCGGATGATGCTAGATCAGTCAACCGGATGCCCAGTTTCTTGTCTGACCACAGCGAGACAACCGAAAACCTGCGGAACGTCTACTTGAGCGGCAGGGCCAGTGTGTTGAGTCTACCACGCGTGGCAGAAAGCTCCCCTGGGGCGGATCACAACCGAGCTCTGGGCAGCCCTACGCCAAGCCTGCTCAGTGAGAGTTCTTTTGTGAGCGTCTATGGACGAAAGGATACGCGCACCGACATGGACCAGGTGGACAACACCAGCATGGACGAGACCTTGGTTCCCGACTGTAGGGATTCCTCCTTGACCGGGATCCCAGCCGAGAATTCCATGGCGCGCGGAGAGGCCTGCTCAGTGTCTTCCGGTAGGACGACGGGATCCCTGACCAGCTCATCAGGTCAATATCAGTCAATCACGAACGTCATGGGAGCATCGCCGTTGCAGCGGCTCAACCGTCTCGATACGTCTTTTGCGAGCGCAAGGGAGCCCGGACAACGCCAGAGTCAAGGCAGGCACAACGCAACGGTCCAGTTTGCCCCTCAAGACCGACGGTCGGGACAAGGAGTGACGGAACCAAACAAGCGTGATACATTGCGAAAGGTGCTTACTGATGGACCTGGCGGTGTCGGGCTTCACGACCACGGAATGCCCCCGACACCGGACACGATAGCAAGCTCGACGCTGCGCCGCCTGCACGGCGGCTCCGACGAGACTCTCTTGTGCGGACCAGACGCCACGCATGCCCATGAGGGGAGCAGCAGGACTGTGGCGCCACCCCGAGGGGGCCAGGCAGAGATGGAAAGCTGGGCGTCGCCCGGCAGACTACCGATGGATTCGTTGTTCGACCACGGCGGTCCCTTGTTCGGGCGACCACGCTCGGCAGGTGAGTCTACCACATCACACCAGGGGGGACAAGGCTGGGACAGCGACGACGACGGCGACAACGAGTCAGACACCCGCTCGCTCCAGTCCAGCCTTGACATCTGGATGCGGGAGGGCGCACAGTCGTCGAGGAGAGAAACGGACCGAGGCTCACCCGATGCTTCCACTTTCCCTTCCACTGCATCACAGGGAAGCTGGGCGCCGGAAAGCGTGATGCATGGCCCGGGGAGCGTGTCCGCAGGGAGCGCTCGTCCTCCTCCTCCTAGTCCTCCCCCCGCACCACCTCTTGGATTCGACTACATGCGAGACCTGTTCTCTCTTCGCCAAGGTCTATTCTCAAACACCGCGCCACCGCCGCCGAACCGTCGATCCAGCCTGCACGCGGGCGTCAGGTCGTCCGAGGGCACCTCCCCGCACGCCACAGACTATCAGGGCAGCGAGCAAGGGTCGTCCTCGTCCGCAAAGCGCCGCAGCTACCACGGCCGACCGGAAAACGTGGATGTCGGTCGAGGAGACGATGCACGAACACCGGTCTCGCGAGACCAGTCCGCACCGCCTTCTCCTGTCCCTCAAGCCCAAGCCCAGGCCCAAGCCCAGGCAGCCCAGCCCGGCAGCGAGCCAAAACAGCGGAACAACCACCGTCCCCTCCCCGGTCACCAGCACGGAGCCAGGGCCGGCCTGAACAGGCTGTTCAGACGCTCTGCCGGCGCGACGCCCGTCGCACCAGCCTCCGAGAGCCGCGCCGAAGACGACAGCCCCGAGACGGTCAAGAGCCACCCCTCACCGGCCATGGGCCTCCCGTCGTGGGCCCGTCGAGGCTCCGCCCTCGAGGACGACCGGTCCAGCGCCACGCCCCCGCCCATTATGCTGAACCCCCGACAGCAGCGGCGGAACACGGTCGGAGCGCAATGGGCGGCGGAGAGG
>SRQA01001277.1:0-11413 GCA_018360365.1 Claviceps citrina
TCCGTCAGACGGTCAGCGTGGGAGAAAAAAAAAACCCCCCCCGTCCGCGTCCTGAACACCCCCCCCCCCCCCTTCCCCTCCGGTGCCCAGCCCACCATCCACGGTACGGTAGGGTACGGTACGGTACCTTGCCTGCCCACGGGCCGTGACGGTGACGCCCCTGGCACCAGCTCTTGTCATCCCTCCGCTTCCCCCGCCCGGGCGGCTGTCACCGCGCCGGACTTGGTACCGCACCAAGACACCGGCCGAGCCGGAGCCGGGGACCTCTCGAGGAAGGACCCCCCCGGGCGGCCCCTCGTCGGTAATGTCTCTTGTTTACCTAGGTAGGTAGGTACCTACTAGGTAGTGAGTTTGTCCGTTGATCAAGGGCCTGGTGCTGGAGCCACGAGGACGGACAGCATGTTCGAGCTTGGCATCGCATCGCGTGGGAGTGGGAAACCCAGAGAAACCCCTTTCTGGGCATCCTGGACTCAGCTTTGTCGCAGCCATCTCACTTCATCCAAACAACGGATGGTCGGCAGCCGGCAGTCCCGTCACAAGGCAAAAATATGTGGGCAATTTCATCTGAAATGCTAGCTTTGCAACACCTAAATCGTCCTGTCTTCTCCCTCAATGGGCAAACTCCCCCCTCCTCCCTTCCACGGAGACCACGTCTACTTTGTGAATGTGAATATAAATGAAAAAAAAAAAGAAAAAGAAAAAAAACTGCAAACCTGAGTCCTTAATACCGAAAAACGTAAAAAACGCTCGCGCTCCGCATTTTTCTTGCTCGTCCAGTGGTGCCAAAAGCCATACAGAGAGTCCAAACATTGCATTTGCTTTCGCGCAGTTCCCAAATACGCCTGCCTATATGCCCCGATGCTTGATGCTTGTATGAGCCTCAAAAAAAAAGCGAGTAACAAAAACTCGAACAGCGTCACATTTCGTCATGATTTTTTTAGTGCGTCCACACCATTCTCTAGTTGCAGGGCAGGAAAGGAAAACGAGAAGAAAGAAAAATCAAAAAATCAAAGAACAGGGACAGATGACAAGACATGAGAATCGAAATGGTGCACATTTCATTCGGTGAATGGGGCCGGCTGAGTGCATACATGGCAAAGCCACCTCCGTCAATACCTCAACTCTCAACTCCTCAGCCCCGCGGGGAGACGAGATGAGATGATCGTGGCGAGGTAAAAAGTCGCAAACGAACAGGTCCTTCCGGCAATGAAAATCCGGGGAAAAAAAAGAAAAGAAATCATAAACACACTGAAAAAGCATCAAGACAAGAGTCTCAATGCCAAACTTTCGTCTTTCCTCGCATTTCTTCTTTCATGCAGAGTACGAAAACAAATGATTGGGTATCATTGGACCATGGCTGGGCCCCTGCTTCTGCTCCTTCTGGAAGTCCATGTCCACAGACTGCAATCGACGTTCCTAAGCCATATGTACTAGCCCGGGCTCTGCGCTTTGCGGGCGGCGCATCTGGGGCGGCGCTCCATAGTACATTTGATTGATGGCGGCGTTCTGTGAGTACGTGTCTGGTTCGGGATATACGTAGCCAGCGCCGTTTTGATGAGACGGAGACGGCATGTGGGATGGTGACTGCCAGTTGAGGCCGGCCAGGTGAGGGCTGCCGCCCGCCGCACTTCCCGGGCCAGATTGGTGTTGTTCCAAGTTGGGCTCCAAAATCGGCGGTGGCCCGTACGTGTTTGGGTGAGAGGTAGGACGCATGCCGGTGTTGTAGCCATTGGACGACGTTGAATTGGGGCTCCCCACGCCGCGCAAATGAGGCGGGAGCGACCCTGTTTGCGCCAGATACGGAAAGTCGGCTGCATGTCGGTTGACGCCGTTTGCCGTGCCCATATCCATGTTGGGTGACATGGACATGGTTCGATGGCTAGGAGACGGAGTTGTCATGGGGGATCCGTGGCTTGAAAGATGATCGCCATCGGCGCGTGTCCGGGTCCCCCCCTTTTGTGCCTTGGATGCCGCCAGCGCTGCGGCAGTCGCCGCGGCAGCTTCTTCGATGGTGCCCGTGTGATGGTTCTGGTGCCGAGTAAGAGTCGTTCGACGCGTAAACGTCTTTTGGCAATCCGCAAAGGGACATTTGTAGGGTCGATTGCCCGTGTGAGTGCGCCTGTGGCGGGCCAGAGAACTACTGTCACTGAACCGCTGATCACACCCATCTCTGTCAGCAAAAATGATACTATGGCAAGGGACATCAACTTCGCTCACCTTGGCGCAAGTTTCACAGTGATGAGGCTTTTCGCCTGTGTGGACGCGTTTGTGAACAGTCAGGGCTGATCTTTGGATGAATTGCTTGTTGCATCCATGGTAATCGCAAGCATGCGGTCGAAGCCCTGTATGGATTCGTTCTTGCCAAGAAGTCAACAAACCATGGCATCGCAAATAGCAAGCACAGATGCAGCAAAAAAGGCTATACTTACCATGTCGGGCAAGATCGCTGCGGCGGGCGAAGCATTTACTACAGGTGCCACACAGAAACGATTTGGAAGGCTGGGGGCTTGCTTGTTGTTGTTGTTGTTGTTGCTGTTGTTGTTGTTGTTGTTGCTGTTGTTGCTGTTGTTGTTGTTGTTGTTGCTGCTGCTGCTGCTGCTGCTGCTGCTGCTGCTGGTGTTGCTGGTGTTGCTGCTGGTGTTGCTGCTGGTGTTGCTGCTGGTGTTGCTGCGGCATGTGGTGCATGGTCATGTTATGAACGGCACCCAACGCTCCAGGCATGTCTGAGAAGGTGTGCATGCCCATTGGACCCGTCATGGCGTTTGGCATGTGCATTGGCGCCTGCATCGCATTGGGCGAGGGGTACGGTCTGGCCATGCTGTGCGTCGAGTACGAAGAGTGCTCAGACATGTGGGGAGAGACAGAACGCTCCATGCTTGGCTCGTGTTTGATGAGGGATAGATGGGGTTGATGATAATCTCCGTGAGTCCCGATGAATTGCGGGTGATGAAAATGTTGTACGACTGAACCACCTTTGCTATTCAGCATGTTCGTCACATCCATCGCCTGGCGGCAAAGTCAAGGTCAATGTCGGTCACGGCCCAGTCTTGTTTGTGCTCTGTTAGTCTCAAATTCCCGAAATCAAGTACCTGGTCGAGGGGGCAACATAAGAAGAGAGGGAAAAAAAAAAAAAAAAAAATCCTTGACATACGCGGAGACTGTCGAGATGATGTCCCACAGCAACGGAGCCGGTGATGTTCAAAGCGGGCGAAGAGAGAGCTATTTGAATTTGAAATGGTCAGTCATGTAACGATAACAAAGAAGCTGATGGCATCAATACACCAAATCCACATCCGATGGCAAACTTGAAACGATGGCGTATGGGTCTGGATGGCGGGTATTTGTTCCAAAGAAACAGTGGAAATTGTCCAAAGCTTCGCACTATCCAGAGCATTGGCCAACATTTAATCCTACCGTCGCAGGTGCCATCCCCCCCCTCCACCTGTCGTCTCGCCTCCGCGTTCAGATAACCGTGGCAAAGGGGCACACTTACTGGATCGATTGCCGCTTCGAGCAGGCTGGGAGCTATTTTTGGTATGCCCGGAGGCTGTCAAGGTCGATCGTCGGCTGGTGGTGATGGACGCGAGGATTGCAAGCAGGACGAGGACTAGTCAAGCTGCATGGACGCTCGCTAAACGACGTGACGAGCAAATTAGACGAATGTATCGACGCCGTCTACTCCATACAGAGCTTCCAATGGCTTGCGTAGACGACCGCGTAGACGACCGCGTAGACGGCCGCGTAGACAGCTAGGCAAACGGCGGCGAATCGCAAACGTGGACTGTTTCGCTAGCTGCGAGATCTGCTGCGTGGTTTCGTGCGTCGCATACACCAAGGATGAAGCCGATGGGGTGCGAAGTTGGTTTGCCAAGATCTTTCTCCTCGTCGAAATCCGCTGTAGCGATGCAGGAAAGGTGCAGAAGGCGGGTCAAGGATGACCAAAAATTTCTCTCTGCTATATCGATGCACGCATCTAGTACACTCTGCTACCAAATCGGGAACCGCCTTGCTGGCAGAAAGCACGGTGATGTCTCTGGAGTTTCGGGACGAGAGCTGGCAAATCGTGGAGAAGTGACGGGCAGCGAAGCGCAAGCAAGGCTCAGCGGCAAGGTGAGGTCGAAGCTTCGGCGCCGGGGTCGCGGGATGGCCGTGCTAGAGGAAGATCTTGGATTTTGTTAGATCTCGGACGATTCGGTCACTTTTTGTGTGGAAAAAAAAGACCAATACATGTGCTGGCCAGGCCGGACGACAAGCGGGAAAACAAGCACCATGCGCAGGGACGGCAGCGAAGAAGTACTTTCAAACGGCAGTCTCTGCGCAGGCGACGAGGTGAGGAAAAAGGAAGAAGTGAAATAATGGACGTTGTCTCTGGATCGGTGCCGGCGCAAGTTTTAAGGGGCCAGGCCTTGCATGGCGCACGGGGGGGTGTGGCCCAGCGCAAGGGAATGAGCCGTCACACGTCACAGGCCCTCAGGGAGAAGGAGCGACTGGCCAGCCTCACAGCTGCTCACAGCTGCTCACAGCTGCTCACAGCTGCTGGGGCACTAGGTACGTATTTCGGTACCCGGCCTACCGGCTCCAGTCCCCTCCTCAGGTGGTTGTTGGCTGCAGGCCAGGCTGCAGGCGCAATGCAAGCAGACGCTGGCCCAAAGTGGCCGTTGGTTGGGTGGCGGGGGGGGGGGGGGGGGGGGGGGGGGGGGGGGGGGGGGGGGGGGGGTGGGTTAGGTCTTTGCCAGGCGCTCGAAAAGACGCCCGCGGTCAAGGGGCGGGGCAGGAAACCACCCAGTGCCCACTGCCCACTGACCGGCGCAGGGGTGCGCCTGCTGTGAAGGCCATGGCAAGAAAGGTGAGGGGCAGGGGGGTGGTCATGGGGGGGAAACGACCAGGCAAGTGCAGAACGGGCAAACCAAGATACATGGCGAGCGAGTGCGTGTGTGCGCGCCACCCGGACGATCGGGTCGTCGCGTCGTCGCGTCGTCGCGTCGTCGCGCCGTCGCGCCGTCGCGTTCCAAGTTGTCTTGTCGTCTTGTCGTCTTGTCGTGGCAGCTGGGGAGCTGGACACTCGTCCCGCCGCATCCAAGAGGACCAGCAGCGCCCAGCACGGCCACTTGAGCTCCTCCTACGACTCGCGAGGCTCGACAAACGGGAAGCGGCAGGCAGCCAGCGGGCCGATCAGGAGGATCGATAAGAACTTACAGGCGTGATGTGCCACAAGGAGGACCGAGCGGTTGAGCGGCGGGGGAGGGCCACGAGTGTTTGGTGTACGTCGCTTCTTGTATCTGGGCGTGTTTGGGCGGAGGCAGCAGCGGCGTGATTGCAGCGTGATTGCAGCGTGATTGCAGCGTGATTGCAGCGTGATTGCAGCGTGATTGCAGCGTGATTCCAGCGGATGGGATCAGTGGGAGCGAGGACCTTGGATCACAGACAGGTCTAGGAGGCCAAGGTGGGCATCGAGTCGGTAGTTATAGACGCCCTGACCGGATGGGCCCAAGGCAGATGGAGTAGATGGAGTGTGAGTTGGTGACAGGCCTGACAGGACCAGGTACGTCGAGCTTTAAAATTGGAATCAATCACGCAACAAAGCAAGCTCAAGCAGGCAACCGATGGCTACAGCCGACGAGGTAGCATTCCCACGCGGAGTCTTGCCCAGTACGGTCTGAGGAGACCATTCTTTTTTTTTTTTTTTTCTCCATACTCTTTTTTTGTCGATTGTGTCTGGTGCCTGATGACAATGAAAAACGAAAACAGCCATGCCGAGTCGAGCGAGGAGGGTTCCGAAATAGAACGTGGGGATCGATGTGGTTGCTCCATGACTGATCAATGATCAATCAGCCTCCATGTCCCCTCGTCCTGCCTGCCAGGGGGGGGCGTGCGAGCCTGCGGAACGGCCCTGTGGTGCCAGTCCACTGTCCGGCGTCGCCACGGCGCGTGATTGGTGCGAGAGGCACGGCATCCAGGGCTAGGGCATCCAGGGCATCCAGGGCATCCAGTTGGGCGCATGAATAGACCATGATAATAATAAAACAGCGCGGCCGATCAAGGCCTTGGCCATGTGGACGGGGGATGGGGCTGGCGGCGATGCAACCGGAAGCCTGCAGCTCTCCTGGGAAGACTTCCCGGCCTGGACATGTGTCAGAATGCACGTCGCAGTCGCAGTCGCAGTCGCCGTCGCCGCAGTCGGTCGCAGTCGCAGTCGCAGTCGCAGTCGCAGTCGCAGTCGCAGTCGCAGTCGCAGTCGCAGTCGCAGTCGCATCCGCAGTCGCATCCGCAGACTGTTGGTAAACGAGGTTCCCAATCGGCAACGTCGTCGCACAAGGCTCCGGTGCGAAATAGAAGCGGAGTGACAGCGACGGACTATGTTGGATGCTGTGGCAGCTGCCTCAGCCTGCCTGGCACCTGGCACCTTGGCATGGCATGGCATGGCATGGCATGGCACGTCAGATGTGTTGTGCTGTGCTGTGCTGTGCTGTGTTGTGCTGTGTTGTGCTGTGGTGTGCAAAGACAAGACAGCCGAAACCAGCCAGGCTTGGTTGGCTTGGTTAGAACTTAGAATTGATCAGAAATTAGAATCCCAGCCAGCGATGCCGGATCCACCACCGCCGGCTTTTGCACAAGTGACAAAGGTGGGCGGGCGGGCGGCCCATGGACCGTGGACCGTGGACCGTGGACCGTGGACCGTGGGTTGATGACCCTGGATGGTAGCATTGATGGGGGCGTCCCCCCTGCCCGTCCCCGGCAAGTCCCTGACGTCGTGGGAAGGTCAAGCCTCAAGGCAACAGGGGAATGTACAACAATGGATGATGAATGGCAGCTGAATGGCAGTCGGCGGCTGTTGAAGCACCGAAGCCGTACTGCGGCCGGCTCTGCTCCACGGATGATCCACCGAAATGGCCACGGTTGATGGTATTGATAAGAGGAGTCTGAGGGGATGCAGCCCGGGTCTATATTTAAATACCAACAGCTGTATGCACGGCGTGGGCGACCCGGCCGATGCCGAGCGCGCAGACGCGACGACGAGCGGAAACCTCTCTGTGTGGTTGTGAGCTGTGAGAGCCGTGGTGCAAACCTTTTCAGCCTCCACCTTGCCCACCATTGGGACGAGGGAGGCATCAGAATCAGGACCGCAGACGCAGACGTGTTGGGTACACAGCGTCTCTGCGGAAACTCGATGTTGATTCACATTCACAGGACCTGCGCGGCACAGCCGACCGTCTAGCAAACAAAACGATGGCACTCGTCAACATTTCTCCGGCCGCAGACACCGGCCGCAGACACCGGCCGCAGAGAAGTGCAGACGCCTTGTGCGATGCAATGTGGGCTTAGTCTGTGGCACAGTGCCTAGACAGTAGATGCCTTGTACAGTACAAATACACCACAATACACTGTATGGGCGATACACTGTGTGGGCTCTCTCATCGCGATAATGCGCAAGCTGTGGAGCCAGTCCTGGCAGCTTGTTGTTCCGGCCCCCGCGTGCTTCTCTCTCATCTCTCAGACTCGGAGTGCGAGCATCCATGACCTCAAGGCCAGGCAACCGACGTCAAGTCGTCCTGGGCCGTGACGGGAAAGGCTTCTGGAATGGCGCTGGAATGTTGCTGGAATGTTGCTCGAGTGGTCCCAGCTTCTTCGATCCACAGGGACTCGCTCTCTCACGGCGACAATCTTCAGCCTCACAAGCGGGCTGAAGGCCTTTTTTCTCCTTTCCTGGCACCTGCTGGCCGCCCTGTCTGCCCCAGGGCTGTCTTCGGCCGCCTTCCGACGAGCTTCGAGAACCAAGTTGGTTTGTCGCTTCGCTCGGCGAATCGGTCCCCTTGAGAACCAGTGTTGCGGAATTGGTCGACCATGGTGATCATGTACGATCCCTCCTCCGGCTCCCGGCGCGCCTCTCTCTCGCGAGGACGACGCGGCCAACTGTGCGGTCCAAGATTCAAAACCATGTACACGAGACAATAGATGCGGGCAAGCAAAGGCGTGCACCCCATCATACCCAAAGGCAATGGCGCGACTCCTCCTCGGCGGAACCAAACGGATCGTCGACCTTTCCACAAGACAAGACGACGGCCATATTTAGCCGCCGCACGCTGCTGCGTCGGACCCGAAAAAAAAAAAAAGGTGACTCGTGTGCTTTGCTCGTGCTCGCCGCATGGAGAAGGAGGAGAAGGAGGAGAAGGAGGAGAAGGAGGATGCGACGAAAAAGCTGGGCGGACCGACCGAGCCAAGATTTCCAATTGGGGGCAGCAGCCAAGTCACAGCGTGCGCCACCAGCACTGCGCCTTATTGTTCCCACGCGTCCACGCCGGCTGCTTGAATTGTCACGGGAGAACGTGGCTGAAAACGTCGGGTTAGACGGGCTAGACGGGCTAGACGGGTTAGACCGGTTGGACGACGCTCCCTGCTTGCCGAGACAAACTGGAACAAAGAGGCACTTCACGTGGTGCGCGCACCCCGGTCCAGTGCTGCAGCCTCGCCGCGCCACATTTTTCCAAACGTGTTCCAACGTGCTCCAACGCTACGCGCGCGTTGAGTCGTTGGAGTCTTGGAGATGCGACTTGCAGCGAGTCCCATGTTTCCTTCCGTGGCGGATCAGGCTACCAGTCAGTCAGACAGGCTTTGCCGTTGTTGGCTTCACGTTTCTTCCCACTCGCCAGCCATGCCGCGCCCCTCGAACGTCGGAAAGACGGCATTGCCTTGCAGCGCAGGTCCATCGCCGCGCTCCAATTGGCACCAACCAGATCACCACGCAGGATGCGTCCTGGCCAGGAGCATCGAAAAATGTCTGGGCCCAGTTGCTGCTGTTGGGTGCGCATATCGACACGACGGAGGGCAATGAGAATCATTGTCGTCGGCATCTCGCTTCGACTCGAGGCAGAGTGGCGGTCAGCGAGGCATGGCATCATGGCATGGCACACGGGCGGTACTCGAAGACGGTCTTCCCCCTTGGCCCAACACACAAAGGTGCCTTCTGAGGCAAATAAGCATATGGATGGCATGGATGTCATCGAGGTATGTTTTTTGTTTGCTAGCACCGGCGTTGCCGTCTACCTTGCTCCCGACTTGGTGAAAAACAACTGCCTTGTTCTGCTAGCGAGGGCCATGTTTCTTTTTCTGAGGGGGGCCAAAGGGAAAAAAGAAAGAAAAAAAAACGCAATGTTGAGAAACTCGGCCCTAGATTCAAGGCAGGCAAGTAATGCAGAGAGTAGCCAAAATGCAATGATGAGTTTCAAGTGCTGCACGTACGTGGACGATGACGCTGTGATTGCGGTGTGCCCAACCGTTCCGTTCCGCCTTTGATACGCCAGTCAAGTCGATTCGTTTCGATTCTCCTTCTTCGTCAAACAAGGGGCCGGTGGGGGTACCTAGCAGGAAGGTAAATACGTCTCTCACAGCTAGTAGGGAGAATAAACCGCCCAGTCCTGTTTCTCCAGCGAGTTATCCTCGCCAACCACAGACACACACACACACACACACACACACACACCCTCTTTCCAGGGCCCCTATGATCTTTGCCATGCGTTTCTCTTCCGGGCCCGAAATCAAGAAGCTACATCACAGACCACGCGCACGATTATGCAGTCTGTGATGATGCTCTTGCGTCGTCCTCGTCCCCTCGTCCTCCTCCCAAGTATTCGCCTCATCTGGATTACGGTTGCCGCTCACCGACTCACACCCCCATCTGACCACGACACACACCAAGCCGATTTTCCAGGTTTTTCCACTGGCGGGGTTTTTATTTCATATTTTTTTTTTTTTTGTTTCTCCGAATCCCTTGGCCAAACTGACAGGTCCAGTTCGCAAAACGGCACCACGCACCACCCGCCCCCTGGGTTCCGTCCGACCTAGCCACGTCGATCAGCTGAATTTTCCTCTCACGCGCCCCAATTTTGTGTCCTTTCCTTGATCGGTGAAAATGATGATGAAAACAAGGAAGCAAGAGAATGGACAAAACGTTCCCAACAACTGCTGAATCGAGACATGGCATGGGGCGTACATCCAATAATCTTTTGCTTCCCCTCCCCCCCCCGGGACCTTCCTTTCTCTTTTGTTTTCTTTTTCTAACCAGAGATAACGAGATAAAAAGAGGTCTGTACTGACGACGAGGGGAGAAACTTTGAAGCTATTTCTGGGAGATTAACTCCTCCATGTTTGTTTTCACTCGTTCACAAACACCACCCAACCCCCTCCTCTCCCCCTTTACCTTGGGCCTCTTCCTTCTGAATGAGTTAATCCCCCCACCCCCTTTCCTAAAACCAAAGCCCCCATCTCGTCTTTCACGTATGGTAGAAACCCGCTCAACCCCACTATTTTTGTCATTCTTTTCTTTTCTTTTTTCTGTTCTTTTGGTTCATGAGACAGGGGAGGAGTGAGATTTCCAGCCTCCCCTCCCCCCTCCCTTTGGCCACTGGCAAGTCAAGGGCCCGAGGGAAAGGGAAACACCTGCCCCGCGCCCCCTACCCCGGTATACTAGCTAGCTACTACCTAGGCACCAACTGTAAGAACGAGCACGTTATCGCCTTGTCCCGGGCTTGCCCAGAAAAAAGTGGAATCAGATTCAGGCAGACAGCATTTTGATTCTTGTGTGGCTGGCGTCCCTTGATGTCCCGCCGTCCGTCCCTAAGAGAAAAGACGAAGAAAGAAGAAAGAAGAAGAAAAAAAATCAAAGAAGGGAGAGGGGGGGGGGGGGGGGGGGTGTGGGTTGGTCACACGGGATTTTTTCTTGTTTTTTCTTTTCTTTTCCTTCTTCGAGTGGTCACATTCATGCCCGTTTGCGGAACAAGACAGACAGCTGTAGGGGGTGTGAACAAACGAAAACAAGTGTTTTTGTTGGTACAGGGGGGAGTTTATGATTGTGTGGGGGGGCGTCCCGTTGGACCGAACGCGGTGTTGGTACGTTTTTCGAGCATGGGGCCCGGGATCGGGGGGGGGGGGGGGGGGGGGACTAGCGGGATTTTTTTGATTTTGATTTTTTTTTTTTTGAACCATTTCTATTCTTTGCTACGAGCTGAGATGAAGCCGTTGTTCCGTGGAGATGCGTTTCCGGGCTGAAGTGCAGTAAGGGAATGAATGACAAGAACACTAGCTCTGCTTCTCATGACATGGGCCGAGTGTATCGCGGGAGAAAGAAAAAAAGGGGGCGGGGGGGTGGCGGGGGGGCCAACAGCTTTCAAACTCTTTCTTGTTCGTGTGAATGGCCTGCCTGGGCAGAACTTTTCGGGCCATGCTCCTTCTCTGACACATGCATACACCCACCCACACAGAGAGGGTGTGTGTCTGTGAGAGAAAGACAGAGAGAAAGAGAGAGGGGGGGAGTGAGAGATGTAGGGAGGGAGGCAGGGAGAGAGAGAGAGAGCGCGCGCTCCTGGGCCGTGGCCAAACTCGTCGTCGGGGGTTTTTTTTTTTTTTTTTTTTTTTTTCT
>SRQA01001278.1:0-11406 GCA_018360365.1 Claviceps citrina
CGGCCGCGCCAGGCAAGGGCAGATCCGGGGGTTCCGATCCTCCAGACTCCAGTCCACGTCCACGTCCACCGATGACGAAAAAAAAAAAGAAAAAAAAACACAGAACGAAGAGGGGAGGAAACAAGGTTTGGCAGCGACGAAGCCAGACAAGTACAAGTACAAGTATGTATCTATGTGCAGACAAGAGTCGTTCTGGCATACATCCCGCTGGCGCGGCACCGCGTGTGCATAACCTACCTACTCGGTACTAGTACTGGGTCGATGGTAGAGGTAGATACAGATACAGATAGATGGATATAGATATAGATATAGGCTAAACTCGCATCCCCCCCCCCCACGACTTCTTCCACCCGGGGAGCAAAAATAAACAACACCACATCATCATCATCACCATCATCATCACCATCAACCCACCATGGCCTCTTCACCACCACCACCACCACCGCCACTACCACCACCACCACCACCACCCCCCCCATACAAGTCCCCCAAAACAACCGACGTCGAAACCGCCTCCACAGCTTCCTCCGAACACTCCCCCAGATCCTGGTCCGCCAAATTCCTGTGCTGCTTCCCCCCGACCATGATCCTCCTCAACTGTTTCTTCCTCATCGCCGGGGGGATATACCTCACGTCCAAGTACGGCTGAAAAGGCTATTGATGTCCCAGGACAGGTGAGCCGAGTTGCCTCCCCCTCCCCCTCTGGAGACGAAAATAGCCATTGTCTGGCTGGCCTTTTATGTGTGTGTGTGCTTTTCTAACTTTGCTATCTGGCAGAGCTTTTGGCGTTTTTTTTTTTTTTTTTTTTTTTTTTTTGTTTTTTGGCAACTTTGGGCGGTGGTGCTTTGTACGAAGAAAGACCCTGGCAGGGAGAGGTCTGGGAGGCATTTTGCCCGACGGAAAATACAATAATATCCATCTTTGCAACGGATCAATGGAGTCAAGACGGAAAAGCAACCACTGGCGGACTCGATCAACATCGTTCTCTTTTTTTGTAATTTTCACGGGTGTACAAATCTCATCATGTATCGACTTTGTGCTTCCATCCTCCAATGTACGGTACCCCTTCATCATCTTTCCTAGCCAAATTACATCTCCATACGTACTTTCCAACACGCCAAAAAAAAAAAAAAAAAACCAACTGTTTGTCACATGAACTGATTCTCATTGCAGTTCCCGCTTGGACAGAAAAAGCAGTAAAAAAAAATGACCCCCCTCGAGCACACCTTGAGAATAAGCGGTATGAGGAAGAAGAGGAGGAATAAAAAACACGTTTTCCATTCAACAAAGACTCGGCCATCACGTTCGTCTTTCTTTCTTTCTGTTTGGTTTTTCAAAAGGCTGTTTGTTGTTTCATTCCATTGTTTTTTTTTTTTTTTTTATTTTGTTTGATAGTGTTCGTTCCACGACGGCGACACAGAAAATGGTTTTAAAAAAAGAAAGGGGAATCATTTGACAAAGGAGAAAAAGGACAAAGTCCACAAGGACAGTATTCATCACGACAAACTGCACCACAGCTCAATAGTCCTCCCAACCCTAAACGGACTCGCTAAGAATGACGTTTTGAAACGGGTTTACCTCAACTTGGCCCTGAGCTTGTCAAACAAGACACTGAAGCGGTTTCTCTTCTTATCGACCGAGCTGCTGTCAACGGGCTTGGACTCGCCATCAACGCCATCGCCATGTTCGTCGGTGGAGGTAGCTATGGCAGGCTGCGTGCTGTCTATTTTTGAAGTGTCGGCGGCATCATCAGTCGTGGAGTGGGCCGTGGTCGTCGTTGCAGCAGGGGCCTCGGTGGTGGTCGTGTCAGCGGTAGAGGCATCAGCTTGTGTCTCGACAGGCTCCTCGACAACAGCCTTCTCGACGGGCTCTTCGGCAACAGCCTGTGCCACGGGTTCCTCGACAACAGCCTTCTCGACGGGCTCTTCGGCAGCAGCCTTTGCCACGGGTTCCTCGACAACAGCCTTCTCGACGGGCTTCTCCTCAACAGCCTTCTCCTCGACGGGCTCCTCGACTGCCTTTTCCACAGGTTCCTCGACGACAGCCTTCTCAACTGGCTCCGGGACGACAGCTTTCTCGACGGGCTCCTCGACAATAGGCTTCTCGACGGGCTTCTCCTCAATAGGCTTCTCGACGGGTTCCTCAACAGCCTTCTCGACAGCCTTCTCCTCGACAGCCTCTGGTGCAACAGGCGTGGTCTCAGAGGCCTCGGCCACAGCGGGGGTGATAGACTCGGTGGCATCAGTGGCAGCGGGTGCCTCCTTAACCTCCTGCAAGAGCTCCGCCTCAACAGCCTCTTTGTCCAGAACGGCAGAGGTGCTGACAGCAGCCTCGGGACTCTCGCCCGCTGCCGCGATGGACTCCTTGACTTCCTTGGGGACCTGGGGAGAGACCTCCTCGACGGTGCTTTCCTTCTTCTCGTTGGCATCAGTGGCAGCGGGTGCCTCCTTGACCTCCTGCAAGAGCTCAGCCTCAATAGCCTCTTTGTCCATTACGGCAGAGGTGCTGACAGCAGCCTCGGGACTCTCGCCCGCTGCCGCGATGGACTCCTTGACTTCCTTGGGGACCTGGGGAGAGACCTCCTCGACGTTGCTTTCCTTCTTCTCGGTGGCAAGAGCGTCTTGGGCAGCAACAGGGAGGCTGTCCTTGACAGGTTCGGGGAGGTTGTTGTCGGCGGCTTCGGCCGTAGAGCTCTCAACCTTGTTCAGGGCCGAGGTAGCATCCTCAGAGAACGTGGCCACGGCAGCCGCAGCGGCGGCCACGGCGGCACCGCCAATGGTGGCAGCAGTGCCGACAACGGTTCCTGTGCTTTCCTCCTTTCCGGTCTCAGCGCCAGCGACACCGACTGAAGTCGCAGGAGTCTCGGGCACAGTGGTCTTGACTTCCTCCTCAGCCTTGGCCTCGTCTTGGACCTCTGCGGGCACAGCAGAATCCTCAGCCTTGTTGTCCTGGCTTGCTTCCACAGCATCAGGAACTGCGGTTTGCTTGGGTTCCAAGGGAACCTGGCCTGCAAGGGCGGCAGTGGTTGAGCCAGCGCCAACGGAATTGATGGTGACACTGGTGACGTCGGTCGCGTCGCCCATGGGCAGGCTTGATTCAGGAATCATTGTGCCAGACACAGCGGGGACCTCAGCAGTCAGAGGAAGAACAGTAGGGAGTGCGTCGCTCTTCTCGTACGATTCCTTGTCAAGCTTCACGTGCTCATTGATGTTCTGAGCAGTGATGGACTCGGGTATCTTTTCACCAGGAGCGAGCTTGATAGGGTTCCCAATGCCGGCAGTGGCCGGCAGGGGGTCGACACTGACAGTCTTGTCTTCCAGCTCGGAGACTTCGTTGGAAGGGGTCGCGGGGAAACCGCCAGGAACATCAGAGGGCGTTGCCACGGCGTCTTGGGCTTCGGCAACCTCTGGCGCGGGAGCGGCGGCGGCGGCGGCGGCCTCGGGGGCGTCAGCCTCGGCCGCGGCCTTGCTCTTCTTGTTGTTGTTGTTGCTCTTCTTACCCATCTCGGCGACGGTTGTAGATTCGGGGGTGGTGGTGTCCATGGGGAAGACTGTGGCGAGACCTGAGGCTGGCGCAGGGGTTGGCTTTACCAGGTCTTCAGCAGTCAGAAAATTGTTGACGTTGCCTTCGAGGTCGGCTTCGTGTGGGTAAGACTCGTTGATGACCCAATTGTTATCGACGACAAACTAAATAGCAGGAAAAAGGCGAGGCAGAGTCTGGGTTAGTCGCAAGTCTGACGTAAAAGACGACTCAAATGCGCGCCAGTAAAAGCAAAAAAATGTGCATGACAAGCGGGCAGGAGCGCAGGAGTGGCGGACTTGACGTGAGATATGTAATGCAGGTGGGGGTGCAAGTGGGGAGGGCTGGTGTAAGGGGCTGGCACGCCACTGGCCAGCGTGCGTTGCGTAGTGGGTCCAACGCGCGTGTGGACTCTGTGTGGACTCTGTGTGGACTCTGTGTGGACTCTGTGTGGATTCTGTGTGGACGCAGCTCGCTGCACTCTGGAGGGCTTTTTGCGCATGGGCCGGAGACGGGCAGCCGGAGACGGGCAGCGCCAGAGAGACACAGGCAGGCTGAGGAAGGCTGAGGCAGGCTGAGGCAGGCTGCGGCAGGGCTCGCGGCTGGGGCTTTTCGCTGACGGCCAAGCCGACGGCCGACCGGTTGCGACCGAGGAATGACTGAAGCCAGCCGTGTCCAACGACATCGAGCAACGCCCAACTTGCCCGAGCAATACGCAAGTAATGCTGGTCCGACAATGCGAGGCCGCCGTAGATTGCGTCTGGCCCGTTGCGCGTGCGCTGTCCCGGTTGGGCTTGGTCCGAACCTGGCCGCCGCTCCTGGCATAGGCAGCTTGCGTCGGTGAGTGCCAGAGACAGTGACCATCGCTGACGGAAGCGCCCAGGAGACGAAGGAAGACGAGACTAGCTGAAGCTAGAGGCAGACCGCCAAAAGAAACACCCATTTCATGGAGTCGTGTGCTGGCCCCGTGCCAGGAGGCACAGCGGCGCCATCGCCAGCGCCATCAAAGCGCCATCAGAGCGCCATCATCCGCGCCATCCAGCGCACATGATCAAGGACATGCCTTCCGTAATCGTGTTTGTTGGCAATGCGGCGAAGCAATCCAAGCAATAGCGCCGGGTAGACCCAGCCTCTCGACCAGACTGGTCTTGATGAAGAGGGGGAAGCTGACGTCTCATTCCTTGTTTTATCCTGCTCGGGGAACAGCTGCGTCCGAATCAACCGGTACCCGGCCAAGTCGTCG
Source organism: Claviceps citrina (assembly GCA_018360365.1). Classification (NCBI taxonomy): domain Eukaryota; kingdom Fungi; phylum Ascomycota; class Sordariomycetes; order Hypocreales; family Clavicipitaceae; genus Claviceps; species Claviceps citrina. Next base: position 4,763 of record SRQA01001278.1, read on the forward strand.
TAGAGCGCCGGACTTGCCATGGAAAGCCGAGCCCGCCGTGACCAAACCCCAAAAAAAGGGACCGTACCCCCGGGAAAAGAAAAAAAAAAGAATAGAAAAAAAAGGAGGGGGGGGGGGGGGGGGGGGACAAGCGTGCTTGTTGAAAAATGCAAACCGGAAAGCGGGCAAATCCCAAGCTTGGCCACTCACTTTGTAGTATATCTTGTTCACCGCATCCTCTTCCGATATCTGCACCGTCTTCTGAAAGACGCCGCCATCCTTCTCCAGTGTCACTGATTTGGTCCACCCATCGAAGGAGCCGGTGACGAGAACATCGGTTGGATCGGTGGAGGGGTCGGCCCTGCAAAATGCACAAACAACAGGGTCAGCATTGAGCAACGTTCAGAGGCGAGGCGAGGCGAGTCATGGACATGGACTGCGACGGACTATTGCCCGCATTTTGCGTCTCCGAGACGTTGCGCCTCGGTTGTCACGCCATCACCGCGCGACGAGGCGACATGAACAACGGGCGGAGGCGGGGGAGCTCCAAGCAGGCAAACTTACCACTTGAACGTAAAGCTGCCCATGGCCGCAACGCAGACACGACGCAGACGAGTGGCAGCAGGTGATAGGGATGCAGAGGAGAGGTTGGCACAAAGACCAGGACGAGGCCAGGACGAGACCAGGAGAGCTGTGTTGCCTGCTTGTGCTGGTCCTGGTCGTGCCTCTATTTTTGTTGGGAGGGCGACGCCGTTTATCTCTGTGCCTCCTGTGCCTGGGCTTGGGCCATCTAGGCTTGGCTTGGCTGGTGCCCGGTGGCCTGCAGGTGCGTGGCCGTGCACCGGCCCGAGTGGCTGCCACGAAGCGGCCAACTGCATCAACGGGGCATCAACGTGCGTCGTCGTGAACATGCGTTAATGTATGTATTTCGTTGCTCCGTCGCCCTCATGGCGTGCTCGGGCGGCACAAGGCCCAGAGACTCACGAGCCCGAGTCCACGAGCATTCCACGGGCATTCCACCAGCATTTCCACCAGCATTTCCACCAGCATTTCCACCAGCATTTCCACCACCATTTCCACCACCAGCATCAAGCGTGTGTGCACAGCTCCTGGCCCGCCGGTCGCCTCATACGAGACTTCCATCGTCACTTTACCGCTCCGGCAGCTTGACCTACAAGAGCGTGCGAGGGACCAGTATTCTCCGTCCTGTCGACGAGGCATTTTTCGTAGACATTTTCGTAGGCATTTTTGACCTCGTCACGTGAGGCCGCTGACTAAGTCGATCGTCCCGACCGAGTGCTAGCTCATTTCAGTCTCTAACGAACTCTGACCTGTTCGACCTTTTGCTCCACCACCAACTGCTGGGGTCCGTCCAAGTTGGACCCCTCTCGTCAGAGCCATAACGTTTCTTATCCTCCCTTCAACCGGCCGGCGTAACCTTTGCATTTCCTATCGAACCCGTTGGTAGAAGCACCGTCCATTCCCTCTTCCCTCTATCGCTGTCTCATTTGTGCGTGAGCTCACCAGGCACCAGGGGGGAGCGGGGTTCGCCGAGACGCGAGCCTGTGACGTCCTCAGTGTACTCTGGAGGCATGGTGGCGGTCCAACGGCTATATTCTGATTCAACATCTTGAACATTCAACTCATCTCTCTGGCACCGCAACTGGCTCCCACGTTATCCGACTTTCAGCGCATAATCATTCGCCTGGCACTGCACAGGCCGGCCATGAATTCTCCAAACGTTGTCACGGGCAAGAGCCTTTCAACGACCCCCAGCTACCCAGCCCAGGCCCAGACCGGCACCACCTCATCCGGCTTCGAATCGTCTCGTCGTCCTAGTCAGCCGGGCGTCTCATCCTCGCAGCCCTCGCCACGAAGAGGGCAAGCCTCGCGAAAGCAACACAAGAATCAGCGGCGGCCTGGTGCGGCGCAAAGCTCACAGAGCAACCCGGACGAATACGACAGTATGGCCGAGCTTCGAGCTGTGCGGAATCCGTCGAGCAGGAGGGGCCAGACGTCCATTACTCATCTTCTCAATTACACGACGTCTCTTTCATTCCAGGATCATAGCTACCACCCGAGATCCCATCGCCGCAATCCCACTTGGGGCCCGGGATCGGGCCACCACGCCGCAGACAAGTCGAGATACGTTCATTCGAATTACCGTTTCGTGGTCTCTCCCGAAGGCCACTACAAGAGTCACGAGGCAGATCCCGACGTCTTCCTTGACTGGAGTAATGTTCTGCAGATCATTGCTTCGTCCGAGTCACAGGCAGCATCTTGCCCCATTTGCCTCTCAGAGCCGGTTGCTCCGCGCATGGCCAAGTGCGGACACATTTTTTGCTTGCCATGTTTGATCAGATTCATGAACTCCAGCAGCAATGATGATGCTAAATCCGGAAAGGCTTCTAGATGGAAGAAATGCCCGATTTGCGAAGATGCAGTTTACCTGCATGATGTCCGGCCAGTTCGGTTTTATGCCGGACAAGAGAGCCCTCTTCCTCGCGTGGGAGACGATGTCGTGTTGCGCCTCATGGCGAGAAAGGCGACATCCACTCTGGCGCTGCCACGCGAAGGGGGGACTGAAGTGCTGAATTCGGGCGACGAAATACCATGGCACTACGCCGCAAACGTGCTGGACTACTCGAGGATCATGAAAGGCACCTCGGATTACATGGCTGAACAGTTTGAGGAGGAAATTGCAGCCCTCGCAAGGCAAGAGAAGGAAGACGAGACGCTGTTTGGTGTGGACTCTGAATGGAGCCAGAAGGCTATCCGAGCCATTCGCGCAACAAAGGAAAATACCGATGGGCTGCAATCACCTGTTCCGATGGATCCAGCCCCTCACGCGGCAGCTACAAAACGCCCATTGGATGCTGATTTCTACTTTTACAGTGCGCCGCCGCACTTATATCTGTCGCCATTGGACATCAGAATTCTCAAGGCGAAATATGGTGTCTTTTCGGCATTTCCATCCACGCTCCTACCTCGCGTGGAACACATTTCTACTGGCCATGTGGTCGACGATGTGCTCCGCAAGCGCACCAAATACCTCGCACATCTTCCCCAAGGATGCATCATCAGTTTTCTGGAATGTGACTGGACTGACATCGTGCCAGCAGAAATACTGGAACTGTTTTCTGCCGAGATTGAGAAGCGCCGCAAGAGAAACCGGGAGAAGGCTGCGCAAGAAGAGCGCGAGCGTCTCCAATCAGAGCGTCTCGAGGCCGCCGCTCTTCGTGGTGCCATTGGCGTCAGTAATCGACGTCACCCGGCACTGGCAGCGCTGGAGGAAGACCATACACCAGTTCTGGATCTTTCCCAGTTTCAACCACTGACCTTCCAGTCTGGCACCACCCCGCCAGACGCAAGACTTGGCTTTGAAACACTTGCGACCATGTCGACAAGCCCATCCACGCAAAGGACAATTTGGGGCACACGGGCGATACCGGCTTCTCCAGACCTGGAACCGACCCGTCCAACTGCCGATGACGGTTGGCTAAAAGAAGAAGATTTCGCTGGCACTGCTGATCTAGCCATGCAGATTGAAGCCATTGAAGCCATGGGAAGTACTGATAAGCCCCTAGCGAGCGCCAGCACATCTGCTGACGTTGGAGATGTCATGGCCGGCGGAGAAGGGAAGAAGAGGAAGATGAAGAAGAAGAAGCAAAAGATCACCTTGATGAGTACAGGTGGCCGAAGGGGCAATTAAATAGCCACGAAAGGCCTGTTTTTGTCCTTTGCTCCTCGTTTTCATAGATGTTTGGCCATATGTTCCTGGACTTTTCCCCTTTGACAGCGTATATTTGGTTGCTTGATGAAGGTGCTGCCACCTTGTCCCTTTTCCAATCATATTTTCCCCTTCGCAACTCATCCAGGGTGCCTGGACGAGGAGATGTTGAAACAGGCTGTTGAGCCGTCTACTAATCCCCGTTTCTCCGACAGAATGGACCATGAGTAGTGCATTACATGGCATAGCTAGCTCAATTCAACAGTATCATAAGCAAAATCCGTGTTGCGAACACGTTCCCTTGACGCATGGCGTGCATGTAGAAAGGATGCTTCCCGATGTCATAATCCCCAGACCTGTATTTTGTTTCGTGTGCGCCATGCAGAGTGGGGCAGAACCATAGGCTACCAGCAGGCGGTGAGCCAAAATTTTTCCACGACGGCAGAATACGATGAACAACTTTCCACCCCCAGTACACGCAGAGAGTACACGCAGAGCTATCACGAGCGTTAACAGTTCAATTGCTCCAGCAAGCTCACACAGACTGTCGCAACCAGAGCATGGCTGCAGCCACATCGCCGACTCTCACGTCGACTTCCCACACTCTCAGCGGCCAGCCCCTCATGGCGTCTGCATCCGTATCCGGCGCAACGTCGTCATCCGACGTGGCCATGACAGCTTTTCTAGCCAGTCTCCGACCCGAAAATCGCCACAAGTTCATCGAACCGAATGCTGGCATCGCAAGCGAGTCACTTAACATTGTCAAGAACACATTGGAGACGTTCGTCTCCCAAGTAGGTGACGCTCAGCAGCAGCGCCTGAAGGAGAGCAGAAAGAGGAAACGCAGCGGGGAGAAGGGGGGTCTCGTCGGTGGGGATGTTCTGAAGCTGAGGAAGGTGCATGCGGATGGATTCGAGACTGGCCAGGTGTGGCAGCAAGCGAAGAAGATGATCAGTGGTGTCTTGGCGTTTGCAGATGGGCTTGTTGACGAGCTCGAGGAGGAGGGGGAGGTCGTCGAGGAGAGCGGGTCTGATGGGGGTGAGCCGCGAACCCTGTCCTTTGGAGAGGACGGCTTTGAGGTGGGCTCAGATGAGGAATCAGGCGAGGGTGAGAGTGACGTGAATGGCGCAATCGGACAAGAGGACGAGGAGGACGAGGAGGACGATCTCGAAGATTCGGAACAAGACATTGATATGGATGAGGAGCAACAGGATGTCTCGAACCAAACTGATGACGACGAGGAAAAAGAAGAAGAGGAGGAGGAAGAAGAGGAGGAACTAGATGAATTTGTCCAAGACCCCAATGGACTCAACGATGGCTTTTTCTCTATTGATGACTTCAACAAGCAAACTCAGTGGTTTGAGGACCAGGACGCCCGAGGGGATCCGACCACCGACCAAGCCAGCGATGAGGAAGAGGTGGACTGGGGCGCTGATCCCCTGGCTCCGTCGTCAAAGTCGAAATCCAAGTCCTCCGACAAGAAGCGCGCCCGAGACGACGCCCCCATGGACGGAGAAGAAGACGACGACGACGACGACGAAGAAGACGGACCGACCTTTGGAGACATGGCTCTCGATGCACCAGAGGGTGCCAGTGATGACGAAGCCATGGACATGGACGACGGCGTTGAGGACGACGAAGGCAACGACTTGAACGCAAACGAAGTATACTACAAGGATTTCTTCGCCCCGCCCCCACGCAAAAGCAAGACGGGCAAACCGTTCAAGAAAAAGGCGGTCAAGTTTGAGGCCGAGAGACCCAATGAGGAGGACACAGCGCGGGCCATGGCCGACGTGAAACGCGACCTCTTTGACGATGAGTCCGACAACTCGGACTCGGACCAGGACCTGTCAGACGTCTCCGCCGGGGACCCCAAGTCAAGACGGTCCGCCCATGAGCGGCGCCAGGCCAAGCTCGCCGAGGAGATCCGCCAGCTCGAAGCGGCGTCGGTCGCCAAGCGAGAATGGACCCTCTCCGGCGAAGCGGCCGCGGCCGACAGACCGATGAACTCACTCCTCGAGCACGACCTCGACTTTGAGCACGTGGGCAAACCCGTGCCCGTCATCACGCCCGAAGTCAGCGAAAGCATCGAGGACCTCATCAAGAGACGGATCCTCGCCCAGGAGTTTGACGAGGTCCTCCGCCGCCGGCCCGACACGGACGGACTCCCGGCCGGCACGCGCCGCGGCCTCGTCGAGGTGGACGACAGCAAGTCGGCCAAGGGCCTCGCCGAGCTGTACGAGGAGGAACACATCAAGAACGCCAACCCGGACACATATGTCAGCAAGTCGGACGAGAAGCTGCAGAAGGAAGAGAAGGAAATCGAGGCCATGTGGAAGGACGTCTGTGCGCGCCTCGACGCCCTCTCGTCCTGGCAGTACAAGCCCAAGCCCGCGGCGCCCACCCTCAGCATCGTGTCCGACGTGGCCACCATCTCCATGGAAGATGCCCAGCCCACGACCGCGCAGGCCGTCGCCGGCGAATCCTCCCGCATGGCGCCCCAGGAGATCTACAAGGCCGGTGCCGCCTCAGCAGCCAACGGGGACGCCGTGCCCAAGGGCGAGGTCGTCACAAAGGGGGGCATGCCCCTCGCGCGCGCGGAAATGTCGCGCGAGGACAAGACGCGCCGCCGCCGGCGCCACAAGGAGCGCATCCGCAAGGCGGGCGGCGCGGATGCCCAGAAGGACAACAGGAACGGCAACAAGACGCTCAGCACGCGGGCCAAGATGCAGCGCGACACCATGGCGGAGCTCAAGAAGGGCGGCGTCAAGGTCATCAATCGGAAGGGCGAAATCACAGACGTGGACGGGAACAAGGCCAGGGCCAAAAAGGCAGTCAGTAGCGGGAGTTTCAAGCTCTGAGCGGAGAGGGGCTCGGGAACCGGCTTACCAGAGGAGTAGCGAGGGAGACGGAGGGGGGGGGGGGGGGGGGGGGG
>SRQA01001279.1:0-11404 GCA_018360365.1 Claviceps citrina
CTCGCGACCGAATTCGCGGGAGTATCGGAGAGGGGAGGACCGCTGGAGATGGCGTCTCGCCCCGGAGGTCAAGGTTGTGAGGTGGCCGGCGACGGCGACGCTGGTGTGTCTGCACGAATTTGTCGAGCCCGAGCAAAGCCGCTTTGCCTGCTTGTCCCCTTGCAGCTAGGGCTTGTCCTTGGCGAAGAAGTAATCTCTCTTCTTTGGTGTGTATTCACAACTCCGAATTCCAGCTCCGTTGCTTTCCACCGACGAGGTATCTGGAGCGACCCTCTCCAGAAAAAAAAATAAAAATAAAGGAAAAAACAGTGAGACCATTCACGCGAGCTTCTTCTTTCTGCTGCCGACAAGCCGGGACACGCTATTGTTCACAAGGCGGCAAAATTGGTCGGGTCGAAAGCGTGTCGTAAATCGATGAGCGCATAGTAGGGCCGGGGGAAGGGGGTCCACGTTTCCCGCACTGCGGTTTGCCGCAGAGGAGCCGTAGAAGCCATCGATGGTCGGGCTCACGCGTTGACAGATGGGTTGTGAGAGTTGGCGTTCAAAATTTCCCGTTGGCGAAAGCTGCGTCGACGAAATTGTGTGCCTTGGAGGGAGTGCGGACTCGCGGACGAGCAACCTGAGGGCCCGCGGGTGAAGGAACCCACACACCAGCTACACCAAGCCGTTTGTCGGCCCATACCCTAGACCTCGTTCGAAATCTGCTTGTTTCAGGCCGAGCAGCGCACACCGATGCAGACGCCGGAAAATAAAGAGACGGAGCTGTTGACGTTGTAGGGTTGTCAGGTGGGAATGGATGACGACAGGCCCCGTCGAAGCATTCATGGCTTAATGTCGAATGGACGACCAGCAGTGCCCAACAAGGGATGACTGCATAAGGCGCAACTTGGGCCATATCCGTCATATTCCACATTCTCCGTTCGAGCCATCCTTCTTTCATGCTCAACTTGCTGGGAACCACATGATCTCAGCAGGGGGCCGATCTCCTCAGTACGACGTTCAACACGCACATCCCCAATGCAGCCTGTGGCTGATGACGAATTACATTGTATGCATGTACATGGAGGCTGGGGAAAAAAAGAAAGACAGCAAGCCCATGTATACAGCATATCGTCTACAACGTTTTTATGTGGCTTGCCCGGCTGCCAAAATTCGCGACGCGAACTACACAACCTGTCTGTCCGTGGCTCACTCGACGAGTCGACAACGACGGGGGTAGACGACGGGCACGACGCCAGAACGGGCCCCCAGGGCCACCACATGTCTAATTAAGGCTGCAATGACGTGGGGGAAGCAGGAACTAGAGCCCAAGCCGAGACCAGGATCCGGCTCGGGGGAAGGGCTGGAAGCGAAGCGACCCACGATAGATGGATCATGGCATGGCGGCAACGAACTCGCGGTACATGCATTGTGCGTATAAACGGGTATGGACTCTGGGCCACCCAATCGCGGCAACGCCGTCGACATGACATTGGCAGGGCCGAGTCCGTGTCAGCCAGGACTCAGGAACCGGAAGGCCCAAAGACGACGACGACGACGACGACGCTGTGGAATGGAAGAGTCGAGAGCCGCATGCCGAGTCCGAGGGCCAATGGGGAGAGGTGACCGGCGCTTGCGACGTTGCAGCAGCAGGATCAGCGAGCAGCTCGTGGCCGGACCTGGCGGCGTGCGACGCGTGCCTGTATCATGTCTGCAGCACCAGCACCAGCACCAGCACCAGCACGAGCACCAGCACGAGCACCAGCCATCAGGAATTCGAGTCGTCCTCAGACCTCAACTCAAGCCTGCGCTCGCCGGGTCCGAAGCACAACTAGTGTGGCATTGTAGCAACTCGCCAGCTGCAAGCCGTCGAGTCGTCGACGAGCCAGGACAAGTCGGGCTAGTGCCAGGCTCGCTAGTGCGGATTCTGCCCTAGGCCGCGCGAGCCCTGGCTGTGCTGGGGCGCCGTCCGAAATCCATGTGAACCGTTCGGTCCAATCTCCCTCCCTCGGAGCCAGCGCGCGGGCATGTGCCAGCTCGATGCTGAAACCCATCGTCGAACAACCAACTTGGACTGGAGCCTACGGCCGGGCGCCAGAGTCTTTGCAAAGTGCCACGACTCGACGAGTTCCCTCGCGCAGAGTTTTGCGCAAGAGTTCCCTCGCGCAGAGTTCCCTCGCGCAGAGTTCCCTCGCGCTGAGCGTGACGGCACGGGCCTCGCTCCTTCTTCCAAAAGGATGTCAAGTGGCACTGGAGACCGATCCTTGGACGCGATCCTCGGCCTCGCCTCCAACGCTCCTGTCTCCCAACGGCCAGCTCATTATCCGCCCAGGCCGTCTGCCAAGCCATTGGCCAAGCGGCCTCAGCCATTGGCCAAGCCCATTGACCCAAGCCCATTGACCAAGCAAGCCCCGTGCTGCCAGCCTCCAGCCTCCAGCCTCCAGCCTCCAGCCTCCAGCCTCCAGCCTCCAGCCTCCAGGTGCCACTCGCTCACTGCCCAGTGCCAGCTGTCCACACCTGCCGGACAAAAGAGATTGCCTTCACAAAGGATCGGCTATTATTACCCGTGGACGCATGATAGGACACCAACCCAACCCCCGTTTGATTGTTGGCTACCTGCTAGGTAGCTGCTAGACGCGCTTGCCTCGGGACGCGATTCGTCGACATCCTGTCGAGATCACACAACACAAAGTAATTTCAGACATCCAAGAGACCAAGAAAGCCAAAGCCGCAAAACACCATACAGTACTGTGATTGCAGGACGAACAAGCCGCGACAAACACACGAGAGTGGATTCGGATTCGGACTGACCCCCGTCGACGTTACCCACCCGAGTTTGGAAACCGAACCGTGTTCCACTGATTGATTGCACCGCAGTGGACGGCCGACGCCCACCCCAGTCGAGACCTGAGTGAGATTTCGAGGCGTAAACATCAAATCAACAGGGAGAGACACGGACGCATGGTTGGCTGGTCTCCCTAGATCCAATTCGCACGGCATCTCTCGTTGCATTCCGACCACCTCATCAGTCATCACGTCCACCACGCGCGCTGGAGCATCGCATCGCCCAAGTCACCGGTCCTGGGTCCACCAACCTGACTGAACTTCAGACTTGCCCCTCCTGCGAACCCAACTGCCCTTCGGCGTTCGAGCAGCCTTCTGAACGTTTGCGTCCCCTGTCTCCAGCCTCTAGCGTCTCTCGCGACGGCGCTCGAGCGCCAGCCTCATCCACCCAGGACCACACCTCAGGGGCTGGTCAGTGGGCTGGTCAGTGGTAGCGTCCTTTGGACTCGGCCGTCGACGAAACAACAAATCACGCCTGCCCGCGACGCCTCTGGCTGGACCATGAAATACCGTGCCTGCATCGTTGGTACAACTCTGTCCTAGATCTGCGAAGAAAACACCGTCTAGTTTTCCTGCATACCGCCACACACGCTGCCCGCTTGCTCGCGTGGGCTGGCCCGTGTTGTGTTCCGCGCGTCTGATGCAAAGCACAAAACAGAGCAGCAACATCACGCAACACAGACGCATCCCAGCGTCTCGAACCTGAGGAAACGGCTGAAAGTAACCACCCATCACTACACCACTACACCCGTCGCGGCACCCGTCGCGGCACCCGTCGCGGCACCCGTCACTTGACCTTGAGTCACTGACGCCTCCGTTTCTTTTGTTGTTGCCTGTGCTTGGCTTCTGCCCCCGGAATCCCTGTGCCTCCTTGTCGATCGACCCGATACGGTGTTCATATTTTCAACATAGCGCGATCTCCTGGTTCGCCATCTCGTTTCCATCGCATCGCATCACTGTTGCCGAGCTCAACAACTGCTGTGCAACTTTCCGCCCGCAAAGGTCCGGAGCGGGAAGATGTCGTCGGCAGCCCTACAACCGGCCCCCCATCAACCAACTGCCCTGGTCTCTCCCTCACTGCCCCCGGCGTCCCACCGACAGTACGGCTCACCGCATTCTTCTCCAAGCCAGGACGCTTATAAAGGCCACATGGGCTCAACATCTTCACCTTCACAGAGGCGACCTCCCTCTCGCAGGATGAGCGGAAGCGGCGGCTCTCACGCTGTGGACCAGGGCGCTACCAGGTCCAGCCGTAACGGCACAACCGCCTTTTCACAGGACCAGCGCACGTCTAGGTCCGAACGTCCGGTCAGCACGCCTCCTGTCGCCCCCCCGCGGACTTCTTCGTCTGCCCATCAGGGCTCGAATACCAGAAGACAACAATATTCGGGCGATGCATTGAACAGCCCCCCCCGCCACACACAAGCGGACGGATCACGAACTGGTTCGCGCGGGGACACAAATGGCTGTTCTGATCCCTCGAGGAGTAACCGAGCCGCACAATCTCAACACACGCAAGACGAGTCTCGTCCATCCAGCAATAAAGAAAATCGAGCGCAAGACATGTCGATACCTATTCGTATGAATCCCGCGACGACGTCGAAACATACACACGATGCGAGCGACAATCTAGCACGTGCCATCTCTTATGCTCAAGCGCCGAATGGCCACCACGGCGAACACGTCTCTTCAGATCATCATTTTGTGGCATCTGCGCCTGTTGCAGCTATAGATTCTGCCCCTGAGGAGCGTCGTGGTGGTCGCAGTAGGCAAGATCACAGCCGCAGCCATAAAGGAACGACCAAATTCGGTGATTTCATTCTCGGGAACACGATTGGCGAGGGAGAGTTTGGCAAGGTCAAGCTGGGCTGGAAACAAGATAGCAGTGTTCAGGTATGGATCGAGACCTAACGCCATGTCACCGCAGATGATTTGGCCCCCATGAAAAATGCGTGCTAATGACCACTCCTCTCCAGGTTGCCATCAAATTGATCAAGCGAGACACAGTGGGCGGTAATCCATCTCGCCTGGGCAAAATCAGACGTGAGGTGACGATATTGCAGGGCGTACATCATCCCAACATCGTGCGATTGATAGACATGATAGAAACGGATAGATATATCGGCATCATCCTCGAGTACGCATCGGGCGGAGAGCTTTTTGACTACATTCTGAATCACAGATATCTAAAAGACAGCTCAGCCCGTCGGTTATTCTCTCAATTGGTCTCCGGAGTTGGCTACTTGCATAAGAAAGGCATTGTCCACCGAGATTTGAAGCTCGAGAATCTCTTGTTGGACCGCAATCGAAACATCATCATCACCGATTTCGGGTTTGCCAACACGTTTGATCCAAACGAAGAGCTTCTGGAGGAGGAGGAGCTCAACCTGACGGACCGTGAATCTGTCAAAAGGATGGGCCTTGACAGAGTAAAGTCCAACGGAATGAGGAAGGGAGACCTGATGCAGACAAGTTGTGGAAGTCCTTGCTATGCCGCCCCGGAGCTAGTCGTGAGCGACTCTCTATACACCGGCAGGAAGGTCGACGTCTGGAGTTGTGGTGTCATCCTGGTGCGTGACTGGATCTCTCTCTCTTGAATCTAGCGTCCCGTTCCCTCGTCCAACATGGCGGCTAACCAGTTGCACAGTATGCTATGCTGGCAGGATACCTCCCCTTTGACGACGATCCAGCAAATCCGGAAGGCGACAACATCAACCTGCTGTATAAATACATCGTTTCGACACCTCTCACTTTTCCAGAATATGTCACGCCACATGCTCGTGACCTGCTTCGGCGAATCTTGGTCCCCAACCCCCGGAAGCGAGCCGACTTGTTCGAGGTAGCTCGTCACAGTTGGCTCAGCGAGTACGCCCATGTTGTCGAGTTCATCACCAGCTCCACGACCCTTCCCTCGGACGTCCAGAATGCCGCCGCCGCCGCTCAGGAGTTTGTGGATGCGCCCATGGTGACGAGGAGTGCTTCTGTTCGTGAGACGCCCAAACAAAAGTCTCCCCTGCAGGGCGCTGTCGGCGGGCTCGCCAAGACGCACGCCAAAATCGACATGGAGGCCGAGCCCGCGCACCGCACGCCCAAAGACGCCAAGCGCCGGACGGTTCAGGTTGAATATGTTGCGCCCATCACGCAGACACAGCGTGGGACAGATCCCAGTGTCTCAAGACCGCCTGTTTCCCTCAGTCGAGACCACAATCTCAGCCGCCCAGGGTCCTCCCACAGGAACAAGGCTTTGCCACTGGAGCCCCTGGAGATGCAGGACGTCTACGCCAGATCCTCTCAGTCCAAACGGCCGCCTACTGCCCAGACCTATGATTCAAGTCGCCGTGCTACCACGGATCACTCGTACATGAGAGGGGCGGGCCCCCTAGCAAGACCCCGTACCGGTGGCTCCATTCAATCGGCTGGCTCGATCAGCTTGCAATCCCGAAGCAACTACGGACAGCCGGTCCCCCCCACATTAGCCGACACCAACGCGCAGGGACGCATCCAACAGCCTGCCAACATTGATGAAGTCGATGTGGGGCGCCGAACAAGCACAAACGTGCCACCCAAGTTTGGAGCGCGAGGCCACAAAAGATCGAGCACGATAGGCGATCTTGGATCCAAACTTTTGGGACGCAGCGGCTCAGTCTTTGGCGGACGAGGCAAAAGGAAGCCAGAGCCTCAGCAGCCCGAAAGGTCCAAGAAGTACCCTCCAGTCAGCATGTCCAACGCCATGTCGCAAGGAGAAGACTCGGCGGCCAGGACGTCGGTGGAATCGCGGGCTTCCCGCCGATCGTTTTCTCTGGGACTAGGGAAGAAACAAAGCGGCAGCATGACGGGGTCACAAGGTTCTGGTGAAAAGAAAGATCGTAAACGGGTTTCTCTCCTACCAGCATCCTTCTCACTGAAGTCCGTCGGCTTAGGCAAAGAGTACTCCGAGGCGACGTCTTCCGAGGCTGACTCCAACATAGACCTGATTCAATCGGCTCGGCTCGACCCTCCAAGGAGCGTCACAGCCCCAGGAGATGCAACAAGAGGCAGCTCCCCCTCCTTTGATGACGTGTATGGGAACGGTGGGCGACAGGAGACGGCCAACTCCAGCTCCGACCACCACCAACAGTACGCGCCAGCGCAGCTGGGTGAGCAACGACCCCAAGCCATCCCGGCCTACATGCAGTCTGGCTCGCAACTCAACAGCGGCTCAGAAACATCGGTGGACATGCGCCGACCGCCCACAGAGCCGCAGACGAGGTCGCAGAGCCACGGCCTCTCAGACGGCGAGAGCCACGAAAATCGACGGGCGACTTCGAGCCGGGAAACACGCGGCGTGCTGCAGAAGAACCACAAGCGGTTTACGGATGCATATGACCAAGACGACTACAAGGGTCACGAAGGAAGCAGCGGAGCTGCCAAGCGAGTCATGGACTTTTTTAGGCGACGAGGCAAAGCTCGAGGCGGTGTGGATGAACGGTGATGAGCTGTGAAGGCGTCCAAGGTCACATGATGCCGGATTTTTCTTTTGATCACTCCTTGGTCTGGGCCCGGGGACGAGCGGTGGCCCCTTTTTGTGACCCATGGGCACAGTCATGCATGATGCATGATATCAGGCTCTTGACGGAGCAGTGCATGAAGAGCTGCTGGATGCTTCACGAGACGCTGTGTGCACAACGAACACGGTGCACTGCGTATACAACTTTGTGCCACCTCAGCTTTGGTGCCGCCATGCTCAAAGCGAAGAGCGATGAGTACAGTTCCGGCAGCCAACGTCGGGAAATGCATGGCGGCCGTTATTGTACTATAATCCGATCAGAACGACGGCGCGACATGAATGATATTGTTGAGGTAGCCAACGAGACGCATGGCTGACGGCGTACCGTGCTCCCTTTTGGTTGCGAGGGGAGCCCATGTCAGACGCCTGTGCGACTTGGAGGTTTCGAGAAAAGGCCGACTCTTGTTGTTGCACCGAGCGGTCAGGGGTAGGGGGGTGTGATTGTCTCTTTTGTATTTTTATTTTGTTTTACTTCTGTGGTCACAAGTCTGTTCCACCGGACCCATCTCCCAACTCGGTTTGGCGAAAGGGCTTCTTGGATCAGCGGGGGGGAGAGCGAGGGGAGGCGATTTGGAGGTGGATGGTTAACAAGGGGAGGCATTGGCAAAGCAAGTTTAATAGCATATCAAGCATAACAAATACATAGCCGAAGAAATATTTAATGATGCGTTTGTGCGACACGAGGGACATGATGATGATGATGATGAAGAGGACCACGCCTTGGAAAAGGCAATCAAGGCACGGGATCGCGGATCGTGAATGGCTGCCCCGCGGCGGTGGGAATCTGCGTGGTTGCACTGCTGCGGCTTGGCCAGTCGCCACACGGCATTAAAATGTGCCGAGACAGCCCATGCGGCCACGGGGGATGCGCGCGCCGGGGTGTTGGCGACGGCGAGAAGGAGAAGACGAAGACGAAGCGGCATGGAGAGAGGGGCTTGGTGATGGATAAGATGGATGAGGATTGATGATGGATGAGATTGAGGATGGACGACGACGGACCTACTCAGAGGCATGTCTAAGACTCGTTCGTTCGTTCTCTTCGCCCCGCACCCCTCGTCGCGTAATGCTATTCCCCTTCCCTTCCCTTCCCTTCCCTTCCCTTCCCTCACCCCCGGTCCGCCATGCCGCAGCCGGGCCCCGTGGACGAGGACGATAACGAGGACGATAACGACGACGACGACGACGACGACGACGACGACGACGACATCGGCTGCCTCGTTGGAATGTCCGGGCTTTGGAACCTGAACTTGCCCGAGCTTGATTGGCCGG
Organism: Claviceps citrina; assembly: GCA_018360365.1. Lineage (NCBI taxonomy): Eukaryota > Fungi > Ascomycota > Sordariomycetes > Hypocreales > Clavicipitaceae > Claviceps > Claviceps citrina. Next base: position 8,639 of record SRQA01001279.1, read on the forward strand.
GCTGTCACCCCGTCATCCCCGCATGGGCATGGGACAGCGTGCATTGCATGCCTTGGGCCGTGTCTTGAGCACTTGACTGACGTGTCAAAAAAGGTTCCGGAATCCCCATCACTCCATTAAAACGGAACAAGGCTTCTCGCCTGCGGCCTCCTGCGTCTTGCTCTTCCTGCTGTCTATTTCTGCACATTCGGGGGGGGGTTTCGGTTTCTTCTTCCCCCCATTAATATTCCGGCTGTTTGTCCTTTTTTCCTCCGGTACAGTCAGTCCACATTGTTGTTAAACGAACGACATCGATCGGAAAGGGCAAGATAAATAAATAAACCAAAGAGATTCACAAGCGAGGGGCGAAGCGCTACTCCTTCTCTTTTGCTCCTCGCCACCATCGCCACCGTTCGTTCGCTCGTCATCTCGCCCCCCCCCCCCGCGGAAACCAACGTCCAAACCCACAGTCTTCTGGCGCGCGGTCGTCGTGCTTACTACCTGTTCGATGAAACAACCCTGTTCTGATCCTCCCGACATACGCAATCACAACGACAACGACAACAGCGGCAATCACCATGGCGGCACACGGCGCGAGCCATCACCACCCGAGGGTGTCGTTGCCGTTGTCCTGGACGACAAAGTCAGGCCCCCTGCCGGCCTGGATCTCGACCCCGGCGACTCGGGCTCACCACACGTCGTGCTTGTCACGTCTACGTCTGCGCAGGCTGAAGGCCGGAGGCCCGTCGTAGGGACAGTGACGGACCACGTCCTCGACGTGGTGGACTCGGCACAAAAAAACCCAAACACGGTCGACAACGGCGGCCACGGTGGCGGCAATGATGATGTCGCCGACGGTCCAGGTAAGGACAAGGACAAGGACAAGAACAAGATGCTGAAGCGGACCTTTTGGGAGGAACTTCGTAGATCGTTCTGGCTCGTAGCCACCCATAGCTGGATCAATGTCCTCCTGGTCTTCGTGCCGGTCGGCATCGTCGTCGCGAACGTGAGCGGCGTGCACGGCGGCATCGTCTTCGCCATGAACTGCGTGGCCGTGGTGCCCCTGGCCGGCCTGCTCAGCCATGCCACCGAGTCCGTGGCCAGCAAGATGGGGGACTCGCTCGGCGCGCTGCTCAACGTGACGTTTGGCAACGCCGTGGAGCTCATCATCTTCATCATTGCCCTGGTCAAGAACGAGATTCGGATCGTGCAGGCTTCGCTGTTGGGGTCCATCTTGGCGAACCTGTTGCTCATACTGGGCATGGGCTTCTTTCTAGGTGGCCTGCGCTATCGAGAACAGGTATGTTGGCCTTTATTTATTTATTTATTTATTTTTACGGTTTGTTTTTTTATAATTCTATTTTGGTACTCGCTTTTCCATTCATTCTTTGGCTGACACATGTTCCAAAAAAAAAAAAAAAAAAAAAAACAGATTTACAACAGCACTGTGACCCAGATGAGCGCCTGTCTGCTCAGCCTGAGTGTCATTAGCTTGGTTCTGCCGGTAAGTATATATATACCCAGTGCATACCCCTGTCCATGCCCTTTCCAGGCGTGATGCAGTCATGTTCTTTGTATCTATGCTCATTATCTGGCTGCCAGACGGCCTTCCATGCATCCTTCAAGGACTCGGCTCGTGCCGATGCACAGTCACTCAAGATCAGTCGTGGTACCAGCGTCGTAAGTCGTCTGCACACAGCCGTCCCCGACACTGACTGACATGATTATGGGGTCTACAGATCTTGTTGCTCGTGTACATCCTGTACTTGATGTTCCAGCTCAAGTCTCATGCCTACATGTATGAGTCGACGCCGCAGCACATTGTGGACGCCGAGTCCACACCCGGGCCGGCGGCGGCATGGCTGGACACCTCCAGCAGTTCGGACTCGGACTCTTCGTCTTGTTCCGATTCCGACTGCTCGGACCGCTCCCGCGACACCATCGGCCGTCGCGTGAAGAAGGTCCTCCGCGGTGGTCGGAGACGCAAGTCGTCGCTGATCTCGGTGACGGACGACAACGACAACGAGGCCAAGACGACGACGTCGCGGAGCGGCTCTGTTGTTGCACAAGGAGGTGGGAAGCCAGGTCCTCCTGCAGCCGAGGAAGCAGCCACGTCTGAGGCGTCGTCGTCGTCGTCGTTGTCCCGCAAACAATATTTCCCTGCTGCACCTACACGTTTGAACGAGGACCATGGTAGTAGTGCGGACGACGACGACGACGACGACGACGACGACGATCACAAGCAGCGCCGTCGACGCAAAAAATACCGAAAGCATCGGCACTCGCGCAAAAGGGCAAAACGGAGAAGCCTTGACGAGAAAAGAAGAGGTGCGCAACGGGACACGGCAGGGGACAACAACGCCCGTGTCAATCAGGCTGGCGCATCGTCGGGCACGCGCCGAATCGACTTCGCCATTCCTCCTCCCGGCGACGCAAACCCCGTGGCCGGCGCGGCCGCCGCGGGTGAGAGCGGCACGGAAGCCGGCACGGCCAGGCGGCCTTTGGTGGCTTCCTTTCGGACCATGTCCGTGGTCAAGACACTGGCCCCGGCAGTCTTCACCCAGAGGCCCGATTTCCAAGCCCCCGTTGCGGCCACACCAGCCAGACCCGTGCCCAGGGTCCGATACGGCATCCGTCGCACCAACTCCCTGCCCGACAGACTCGGCCGCCAACAGCAGCTGCTCCGTCCCGCAGGTGCCATGTTCCCCGCCCACATCCCGCTCATGTCCCTCAACACGGCCGCCACTACCACCGCCGCCGCCAACGACGGCCCCGGCGGCCCCGGCG
>SRQA01000128.1:0-35841 GCA_018360365.1 Claviceps citrina
TAATTTATATATTTATAAATTTTATTATACTTTATTAACTTTACCTCCTTCTAACCTAGAGTTTACTATATAATAAAGCCTAAAAGCCCTTATATAAGACTTATTATAAGAGCTAGTCTTTTCTTATTTTATTTTTCTTTTTCTCCTTATACTTATAGTTATTAGCCTTAGTAATAGCTTACTAAATATAAACCTTAGGCTAAAAAGGGGAAAGAAGGAAGTAGTTATAAGCTATATAACTTATTTCTTTATAATATAAGTAAGCACTAGACTCCTAGTAACACACTATCTCCTAGTTAGTTACTTACTTAGCTTATACTTAAGCAAAGAGTAAGGCTATATTCTTAGCCTTTAGCTTCTTTTTTTTCCTACCCTTACCCTAGGTTCTTATAGTATTTACCCTAAATATAGCTATATTCCCCTTATAGTTAGTAATATAATAATATTAGGCTAAAGGATTTATTAGATACCTAGTATAAAAGCAATCCTTAAGTATAGAGGTTTTAAGGTCTAAGGTAATAGTATAGTATTGCTTTATAGTAGTATTATAGCTATTATAGGAAATACTATAGCTAATATATATACTATATATTTGCTTATTAAGTATATAGTATAGCTTAGTAAGATAGACCTTATTATCCTAGCTTATACTACTAATAAGGGAGAGTTTTTGCTTAAAGTAAATAAAGAAGGTAAAGAAGAATTTATTACTAGCTTACTTTATTTAGTTAAGTTTAGTAAGGGCTATTTTATAGTAATAAGGGTTAGAGTAAAGCTTAGAGAGATAGTTTAGAAAGGTAGCTAGGTTATAGTAAATAAGATTACCCTTCTTAAAGAATAAGGTAACCTTAGCCTAAATAAAAAATAAGAGGTTCTAGTAAATAAATATCTACTAGTTTATAGTAAAACTAATAAAATTATAATTTGCTTATAGCTTATATACTATAAAAAAGCACTAGGCATTAAAGGTAAATTATTTATTATTATAAGGAAAGCCTATTAAAATTAGCTTATAGTAAACTAAAAGTATAGTAGGAGGTAAAGGGAGGTTAGTTACCCTAGAAGGGAGGGTTATATTAGTAGGTAAGAGAAGGGATATAGCTAAGGTAGTAATAGTAGTAAATTAAATTATATAGTTAGTAGTAGCTTATATAGCCTAAATTACTACTATAATAGTATTTTCCTACTCTTATATAATATTAAGGCATTATTATATAGCTATAAGGGTATTACCTTATATAGTTAGAGTTATATTAATATAGTTAAGAATTACTATTATATTTTTTACTATAAGAGAAGTAGGTTTATTAGCTTATATATTTATATTTATATTTAAAGGTATATTAATTTATTTTAGTAGCTAAAAGAAATATAAGGCTAAAGGATATTTTTTAAATATTATAAACTAGCCTTATTACTACTACTAATAGGCATTAGAATACTATTAAAAAATATAAAGAGAAAGAAAGGAAAGGTAATATAAAGACCCTATTATACCCCCTTTATACCCTTACTACAGATACCCCCCTATTATTATATATAAGCCCTACGCGTAAGGCAAGGTGTGTATAACTACTAATACGCACCCGCATTGGCCTTACATTAGGCAAAGCCTAATACCATCACAATATAAAGTATTTAAATAATTATACCTTCCTTAGCCTAATAATTTAGTATAAAAAAAGAATTAAAATTATTATAAAATAGTTTAGGAATACTAAAGTAATAGGCTTAAGAAAGTTATATTAAACTAAAAGGTAAGTTATAGTATATAATAATCTTAATTCTTACCTTTTTTTAAGCTAGTAAAAGTTTATATTTATATAATTATAAGTATTATATACTCTTAGCTAGACTTGCTATATAAGTCTAGTAGTTATACACTACTAATAATTTTATTATATAACGCAAGTCTAACGTAAGCCTGCTTGTGCAAATAGACCTTATTAGCCTAAGGCAACCTCGTGGCCTTTCGCTCCTAACATAAAATAAAAGGCTTAAGAAAGTTATATTAAACTAAAAGGTAAGTTATAGTATATAATAGTCTTAATTCTTACCCCTTTCTAAGCTAGTAAAGGTTTATATTTATATAATTATAAGTATTATATACCCTTAGCTAAACTTACTATATAAGTTTAGTAGTTGTATACTACTAATAATCTTATTATATAACGCAAGTCTAACGTGAGCCCGCTTGTGCAAATGAACCTTGTTGGCCTGAGGCAACCTCTTAGCCTTCTGGTCCTGGCAGTCTAGCTATTATGCGCTGTAAATAACCCTATTATACAACGCGAGTATAACAAGAGCACGCTCGTGCAAATGGACCTTGTTGACCTTGTTGGCCTGAGGCAACCTCTTTGGCCTTGTGGTCCTGACACAACCCCTGTCTACTAGCATGCTAGGTGTCAGCCACGGCCCACCACTTATTAAGTCACAGTCTTCTTTTAGTAAAAGGTACGCCTCATTCCGAAAACAGAAAGAAGACAAGAAGCGAAGAATATGCATTTTCGCTTCTAACTTGTGAGAACGATAGACGTTAAAAAAAAACACAAAAGGGCTGCTTCAGATTCATCCATAATTCGAGACTAGAAAAAAAAAAAAACCTCGCACGATAGCTTTTCACCACCACAGCATGCCAGGCGTGACTCGTGAGTCAATCCCGAGTGTGCCCGATGCCGCTCGTTATTTTGTCATCAAGGACTGGGGTTCCAGAAATGCGGAGGGAATATTCTACAGAACTCCCTGCGTGAAAATGGGAAAATGAAAGAGGGTACGTAGTTATAGGCTAACACGTAGGTTGGCGTTTTGCCTACCACGGCTTCCGTCCTACGGAAACAATCTCAAGGAACATCCTCCGCAACAACCCCCCGGCCCCCCCCCCCCCTCCCTTTCCCCTTTAAATGACCCCCAGGACCCTTAATCGATCAACGGTGATGGTCACTTGCCCCCTATCTGTAGCTAGCATTCGTTCCATCGGCACATTGTGAAGAGTTGTTGCTGCCGTGCGCAGAAACCACGGCCCGCGCAAGATTTTTGTCTCAATTCCCCCGGGTGCAGCGGTCCATCCTCGCGCACGACTCAACAAAAAGTCGTCTGTGGAAACGTGAAGTCTTTCTTCCTACCACAGTTACCTGGGACCTACAAGTCACCTGGCCAGGCTACATTCGACACCCTTACTTGTTTTCCATCATGTGTGGTCCTGGAAAACGGGCTCTCCGAATGTCCTTTCCCTCTTGGTGCCTTGGAACACGGCTTGAACACGGCTTGAGGACGGCTTGAGGACGGCTTGAAGACGGTCTGAACACGACATGCTGTTAGGCAACAGAAGATGCAATCATAGTCGACATGATTTTTGTCGCCATGGCACGATGTCTGCGCAGGATCTGCGGTCCGAGGGAAGAAAGTCAATTGCGCTCGTCCGGCGGGGGCATGTTTTGAGTGGCACAAGCCGCACAACTCGCCGCTCGGGCGAATGCACCATGCACCATGCATGGTAAGCAGCAGCTGCCCTTGGTCCACCATGAAGGGAGGGAAACATGGAACTTGCCATTTCGCCCACCAGTACAGTACATCCAGTGCGACCAACGACGCAGCCCTCCCACCCTCGAACCTGTTGATGAGTTGAAAACAACCACTCGCCAGCCGGACACGCGCGTCCGCAAAAGCAACCCTGCTGTCTCCATCCAGCCATGGCGCGCCGACAGCATCTCACCATGACGGTGCTTCTCGCCGTGGTCGTCTTCCTCAGCATCACCTATCTCTTTTCCGGCAGCGCATCGCCAGCTACCCGCGAGGCATCGCTGAAGACCGGTCGGGATGCCGAATCCATCGACCAAAAGCCTACGGCTGCGCCGCCGTCCGAACCTATATCCGATTCCAAGTTTGACCTAAGTGCGATGCCGAACCTGGCCGAGGGCGAATCCATAGCACCCACGTTGGAGAATGCGACACTCAAGTATGCTTTTGTTATTCCACCTTGCCTCCTGCTCTTTACAACACCCCCCTCCCCCTTCCACCCCCCTTCTTCCCCTCGGCCAACCAGTTCCTCCTTGTCATCGCGCGCTCCGTTATCTGGGCATCACGGGCAACCCCCCCAAACAAAGAAAGAAACCACTGATGAAGAAAAAACTAAACGAAATTCCCCCCCTTCAACAGAGCGGAACTCGGTAGGGCGACGTGGAAATTCCTGCATACCATGGTGGCCCGGTTTCCCGAAAAGCCATCCGACAGCGATCGCCAGACCCTCGAGTCCTTCTTCCGCCTGTTTGGCAGGTTGTATCCCTGCGGCGACTGCGCCCGCCACTTCCGCGAGATGCTGGAAAAGTACCCCCCTCAGACGAGCAGTCGCAACGCCGCCGCCGGATGGCTGTGCGCCACGCACAACGTGGTGAACAAGCGGTTGAAGAAGCCGCAGTTTGACTGCACCAAGATTGGGGACTTTTATGACTGCGGCTGCGGCGGCGGCGACGACAAGGAGAAGAAGGGCATGGGCGAGGGCGACGAGGGCAAGGATGTCAAGGTGAAGAGAGGATTCATGGGACATCTCGGGCTTCTCGACCGGGTCGCTTGGCCAAGCAGATGAGCAAGGTGGTCGGTGCGCATGCGTCATGACCTTTGTTTTACTGGACATGAATAGACTATATATTTTTTTTTCACAATGTAATTATTGACATGCCATCAAGTCTTTAACGTGCACAAGCACAAGGCTCGTGCAATTGTCTACGTGCCTAGTATATAAGCACCATGCGTTCGTGGTTTTATGAAGGATGGCATAGCCGAAGGGAGACGATTGTTGCTGACATGCGAAGGTATATGCAGCAACACAAGGCATCATTATTACGGTTGACTGAAGCTATACTCTCTCGAAACCAAACCAGGGCGTCACATGAGAAGGCCTTGATAAAGAATGTGATGACCCGAGGTCGAGCCGGGAATTGATAAGTCATGGTTCACGTGCGAAACCACGTGCAGTGTCCCAAACCAGCATGGCGCGGCTGCGCGTAACTGAGCTGCCTGAGCTACGTACGGCTTAAGCTCCAGCCTGCCGAGCCGATTTCAGTCACTGACGCTGATACGAATCCATCCTTCCCATCAACCCCCCAAAGCAGCAACTTGACGCAGCATCTTGACGGCAACGAAATAGCATCATTGGTCTACTCACGTCGCCAACAATGGAGTTTGGCCAAAAGGGAGTCTTGAATGAAGGTGAGCGTCGCAGCCACAGACGCCATGGTGCCCGTCATTCGGTGCTTGGAAGCTAAGTAGGACGAACAGATGGCATCCACGTCGACATGGATCGCCTCAAGAAGGGAGAAGTAAAGTAAGCTGGTTCGGATATGCTGTGTCTGGTCTGTTAACAAAGTGTACATGACACTAACGGGCTCCTTAGCTTGGGAACGTCCATGTAAGAAAGCCATCTGATGCGCGAGAAGACGAAGACGGAGCACAATCTAATCATGCAATGATAGCATGGCGGTCACTTTTAAAGACGGTGTCATTCTCGGTATGCTGTCTCGCGTTGGAACTTGTTTTTGTCCCTTCAACTTTACTTTTTCGTTCTTTCAGAACAAGAAGCAGAGACAAACGAAGCGACGGTTCTGACGTCAAGACCGACACAGGCGCCGATTCTCGAACCACGACTGGAGCATATATCGCGAACCGAGTCACGGATAAGCTGACGAGAGTGCATGACACCATCTGGTGTTGCCGATCTGGCTCGGCGGCGGACACTCAGGCTGTGGCAGACATGGTCCAGTACCAGCTCGGATTATTCGCCATGCACAGCGGGAAGCCTCCGATGACGCAGACGGCCGCGTCCGTCTTCCAGGACCTTTGCTATTCCAACAAGGACAGACTATCGTATGTTTCTTGCTCTTTGTGTGCATCCGGAACATGTTTTCGAGGCCAAAAAAAGAAAAGAAAAGAAGAAACAAAAAAGCTAACGGTGGCTTTTTGCGTTGTATAGAGCTGGATTGATCATTGCTGGATGGGATGAGCGGTTCGGCGGCCAAGTTTACTCGATTCCCCTGGGCGGTTCGTTGCACAAGCAGGCCTATGCGATTGGCGGCTCTGGCTCGACGTACATCTACGGGTACTGCGATGCCAACTGGAAAGAAGGCATGGAAAAGGCAGAGGCGATTGAGTTTGTCAAGGGTGCCCTGAGGGAGGCGATCAAGTGGGATGGCAGTTCGGGTGGTGTGATCCGCATGGTGGTGCTGACAAGGGAGGGCGCCGACCGGCATTTGTACCTACCAGACTCTGATTACAAGGTTCGACATGATTAGAGGTTTTGGTTGAGATGTCGGTGCGGCAGGTGAAGGCGGCCCTGGGGTCCTGGTTGAACCATGATCCGTGCGGAACAAGAGATCCAGAGTCGAGGACTAGAAGCGATCGCGGCGTACCTATCAAGGGGGGCTCGCGACACAAAATCTTGACGGTTTCTGCACAACTGGTAGAGGCATTCTCATGTGAATACCACGGCCATTCGATGGCCTTTTTCTCCTCATCTTCTCTCTTCTCCTTCAATATTCAAGATGAGTAAGGACCAGTAATTGGTCGTCGGAGGTGGGCCAAGAAGTATGGCGGTGAGCCATGCCCACGCAGAGAAAGGCACAATGCAGACAAACCGTTGGTACCTTCGTAGGTACCTACAGTTGGTGGTCAGAAGTTGTCGTAAAAGTTGTAGACTTGTAGTAGACTTGTAGTAGACTTGTAGTAGACGATGTCGAGCCAAGTCCGTTGCCTGGCCAGCCCACGTGCCACATGTCTTGGCCACGAAGTGTCCGGGGGTGCCGTATGGTGTGGTATGGTATGTTATGTGTTATGGTGCATGGTGTGGTATGGGTATGGCATTGCAGCCGCCCGTGCCAGCCGTTTCGCCGGCCGGCTTGCCTGCCACGGCGGGCGCTGACTACAGGGACCTACTAGGTACGCAAGCGCCCCGTACTGCACTCACTGTACTTGGTGTACCTCCTAGGTACTACACCTGTCGCGCTTGCTGTCCTTACCGGACTTACCGTACTTGCTGTACTTGCTGGATTTCTTCTCCATCCTCGGACCCTTGTGGATTGGTTTCTTCTCCCGACACACGCGGCCCGTCCATCATCTTCTCAGTCTCCGTCTCCTTCTCCTTCTCGTGGCAATCTTTTGCAGGCTGATGCATTCCGCCGTTGCTCTTGCCAGTGCGCCCTGCCCCGACCGCCCAAGCGTTGGTCCGTCATTCTGCAGCATCCTGCCGCTATCATCATCGGTACCTGCCTCGTAGCCTGCCCGTCCTGGACACGTTTGATGCGAAGCGATGGCCGCGATCATCGGCGACTTGGTGCCTGATCTCTCGCGATTCCATGACATGATTGTCAGTCCCTCGTCACGGCACAGCCAACGACAACAGCAGCAGCAGCAGCAGCATCGATTGCAGTCCAAACACTCCCAACACTCCCAACACTCCTCTCCGCCTCCCCTCCGCCCCTCGAGCAGGCTGCGCGCCCCCGCGGCGTTGCCGCCATCACGACCCGACGGCGTCGTGGGACCGAAAGGCGGCCGACGACACTCACCGGGCAGTGCAGAGTTTCCTTCGCCGCCCCCATCGTCTTCTCCACCACCGCCGGGGGCCGAGGATGCAGAGGGGGCATCGATGGCGTCACAGACTGGAGCAGTTGCTTCTGCAAACAACGTTGGCCGACAGCAGCAGCAGCCATCCCCTCCGTCTAGCCAAACCCAGACTTTCCACTACTTGCCCGACTCCTCTCTAGCGCCGTCGCCTCCGAGTCATGTCGGATGCCTGTCCTCACCCTCCTCGACGCAGCCGCAGACATCGCAAGCCGCCTCTTCGCACCAGCAGACGGTTGTCCACGTTCGAGACTTGGCACACATGCAGAAACTGGCCGATGCCAAGATGCTAGGCGCGCGCCGCCACTCGGCGTCCCTAGCGGACTCGGCATCCCAGATCAAGTACGAGATCAGCGGCATGCCCATCGCCGACGTTATCGAAATGGTGGCTGCCCTGCTCACCAAAATCACCACCACAAACGACCTGCAGCATGATGCCATGCAGCGGAATGCTGCCCATCAGCAGCAGGCGAATCAGCCCAACGACGCTGCCTCCTCCATGAGCCCGCTGAGCCACTCGGTCCTCACGTTTCATGGCAAAAACGTACCTGCCATCACGATACTAAGCTACCTGTCCCGCATACACAAGTACTGTCCGACGACGTACGAGGTGTTTCTTAGCTTGCTGGTGTACTTTGATCGCATGACGGAGCGCGTCAACGACATGGTCATGAGAAGCGAGCAAGCCGGCGCCCGCGTTGCGTCCCAGTCGCAGCCGACAATGTCGCCCAACGCATCGCAAAAGGACACGGCCATGCACGATGATGCGCATGCGTCTGACGAGAGCAACTCTGACTTGGCTGACGACGATAACAACGACGACGACGACGACATGATTGCTTCTCCGACGTCGTCAGCGGAAAGAGATGCCAAATCTGGCGTCATGCCCACCACGGACGACCAATCCGAGGCCCCGAATCCAGCGACATATTTTGTGGTGGATAGTTTCAACATTCACAGGTTAATCATCTCCGGCGTGACTTGTGCCAGCAAGTTCTTCTCTGACGTGTTCTACACCAACTCCCGATACGCCAAGGTTTGTTTCTTCTTCTTCTTTGTCTTGTTTTTTTTTTTTTTTTACCAACTTTCCAAGGTTTTTACTTTTCACCCTCCCCCCCCTCTTTCCCCACCTCTTTTTTTCTTATAAAGAAAAAAAAAAACTAAAATTAGCTCTTTGAATAGGTCGGAGGCCTTCCGCTCGCCGAGCTGAACCATTTGGAGATTCAGTTCCTGGTGCTCAATGATTTTCGACTGGCCGTTCCTGTCGAGGACCTGGAAGCGTACGCGACCATGTTGGTCGAGTTTTATGCGCGTGAAGTCATGGCGCCAAGGTCGCCGTCGTCGCTCACTGACGCGTAACAACGAAGGTGGGAAAAGGCAGGTATCGACACGAAAAATAAAAAGGGAAACAACAACAGCAGCAGCAGCAGCAGCAGAAGAGGTGGCGGACGCCTTGCGAGCCCATACGGAGGGGACGGGAATCGCACGAGCCTTGCGTATAATACGTTGTTATTCGTCACGGTACCAAGGCCGAACAGGAACACAAAGAAATGATGATGATCTGTGGCAAGTGACTGTGGATACTTGCCATTCCTGTTCCAAACTACCGCCAAGGAAAACGAAAAAAACGAGGGAAAAAAGGGGTAGCTGCCAAATATGTCCCTCTTGGCGAATCTCTGGCCTGAATCTTACCCTACAGGCAAATGTGCTCCAGGGTCAAGTACCTAGGATTCGTAAGGGGGTCCAGTCAGTCAGTCAGTCATGGGGCCACCACCAACCACCACACCAGATGTTGCATGCAATGCCAACCAACACGTCAGTCAGGACGGGCCTGCAAAAGGAGTAATGCGGACGAGAAAAACAACACAAAGACGGATCTTTTTTTTTTTTGGGGGGTGGGGGGGGATGGCGCGGGTGGTGGAATCGACGTGCAACGCCTTTGCTACCTGGTAGATGAGGAAGCACGCCTGGTGGGAAAAACCATGGCAACAACATTGAAGAGCGCACACACAGCATGCTCAGTCACAGCACAGCATTCGCGGCCACGACGCCCTCCAACCGCAAAAACTCGCCGAGGTCCCCATTCCCCATTCCCCATCCCCCATTCCGAATTTCCAATTCCATAGAGCGGGATGATCAGGCAGGGTTCGCACGCATCAGCAAAAACATTGTACAGGCGTTGGGAGGGCCTTTTTTTTTTTTTTTTTCCACTTCTTTCCACTTTTTAAACTCCTTTCTCATCTTATATTCATTTCTGGTTTGGCGGTTATGTCAGCGGACTATTTTCTTTTGCGGTTTGGGGGTCTATGTGAGGGAGGGGCCTTTACTTGGGGGTGTGCATGTTGTGTGTGGTTTGTGGTTTGTGGTTTGCTTGGCTTGGCTTGTTTGGGGCGGGGACGGGGAAAGGGGAAGGGCCAGGGGAAGGGAAAGGAAAGAGCCAAGCTGTCTAGGTATCCAGCCTGGGTTATGGGGATGGCCCATGGGGGTGGCGATGTGGTGGCGATGATCATGGCATGGGGCTTTCGTCGGTGCAGCAACGGGACGTGACGTGACGTGGTTCGCTTCGCTTCATGACCTGACGACCAAAGATGAGTGGGGTTGAAGGGGCTACCTAGGTACTCAGAGATGCAGATGCGAAAATAGATGCCCGGGAAAAAAAAAAAAAAAAAAAAAAAAAAAAAAAAAAAAAAAAAAAAAAAAAAAAAAAAAAAAAAAAGCATCTTGCTTGGGAGAGGACCAAGGGAAAAGGGGGTGGCAAAGTAGACCAAAACGAGTTCACGTCAAACATGCCACTGCGACAGGTGACCAACTCCATTCTATTATGGTGGTACCTTGCAAGTTAAATCTATCAAACAGTGAAATTGCAGCGCCCCTGTCCAGGGGCTACACACAATTCCAAACCAGCCGGGCAAGAGTCACCCCCACAACTTCAGCCTCCTGACATGCGGGCCCCAAACAGGCAGTCCTGCTTCTCCCTCGGGTGCCTGGACCTCTGAGCTGACTACCGAGATGGAAAGACCCCTGACCAGGGCGGCATCAACGCGCGAATCGTTGCTGGACTGCACGGCAAAGTGCAAGTGTTTGGCCAGGAAAGGCCCGGCATGCTGTGGCGACAGATCCTCGACTCCTTTGGCCGCCACCATCTTCATCAACGCTGATGTCAAAGGCACCGTGCCCGAAATCTTGGTCGCGGAGCCTCCACCCATTCCGTCCATGGTCAAGACGGCAACAGATCCAACCAGGTTTCGTGCCCGCTGCCACTCCGTCTCGGTCGTCGGAGGTTGGCCCAGAAAGAAGTGGATGGAAAAAGACCCGTCCAGCGCTGCTGCATCGAGGCACACATTGGCCAGCCACTCGGTATAGCGGGCGTCTCGAACAACAGATGATGGCACCGGGTTCTTTGCGTTGTATCGAATGTTGGGCCTAAAAGTGTCCATCTCGTCATCGTCCGGCCGACTTTCTTGGTGCGATTGCAACGGGATCGGGGCGGACGCCGCCGAATGGCCCAGCAGTCCCAGTGGGCTCGACGAACCGTACCAAGCGTTGATTTTGCGCTTCAACTCCTGGACAAGATCCTGGTTGGACATGGACGGCGCAAATGTGTCGGCATATGCATATCCAAAGGCATCCGTGCTTCTGGCCGTGTCCGAGGTCCAAAACGTCCCATTTTCCGTCGCAAAAAATGGCGTCAACGGCGAGTCAGATGATTGCATTGTGCCCTTCAACGACGTGAAGCTCGTCTCCCCTGATGCCATGGGTGTGATCCATGCATCTGGATTCAGTATCTGCCACATGGCCACAAGCCGATCGGTCATGGTGTGATGCAGAAGAAACAAGGGGTCAAATGACGAGAGAGGCACATAAGTCAAGTGCCCCTTGGATCCTCCGTAAATGTGGATCACATCGTGTACGGCTTCGATAGAGTCGAGCTGTGACATGCCTTGCGACGCAGCCCATGCCTTGTTGCTGAAGGCGTTGAAGTCATGGTAATTGGAGAAGATGATGTAGAGCCGTTGCTGGATCTCGGTCAGCTTCGATAAGAGAGCCGCGTTTGATTCTTCATTGCTTGACGGGGGATTCAGCATGCTCAACGTGGTGTTGGGCGCTCGCTTCGTCTCATTCCACTGCTTGAGCTATTGAGGTGAGTTAGCTGGGCCCTTGTAAGACGGTCCCGGCCGAGTGTCACTCACCGGATTCCATATCAGTGCTTCCTGGTCAAGGGGGTGAAAATGATACGAGTATAAAGGATTCTTTATGTTCTGCACACCATTGGGCCCATACTGCTGTATCACTGGACTCCAGAAGACATCCGGCAGATGTGTCTCCCCCCTAGGCGCCTCGAGAGACCAGTCCCAGTACGGAAGTCTGAAATCGGCTGCAGCTTGTTGATAGAGTTGACGCTGGGTGGTGTTTGTAAACATGAGAGCGATTTCGTTGGCCATCTTGTACATTTGCTGCTATATTTTTGTCCTCCCTTCGTTAGTGTCCACCTGTTGGCCCATTCTGCAAGGCTGTGTTTGAGTCTTGATGTATTTACCTCGAATAAGGCCAGATACGGTCGATGCCACATCGGGAAGAGCACGGAACTGTGTGTACAGTAGCCTGATTGATTCGCGCCAGGAAGCGGCTCGACGCCGTTCCATGCCGTGAAGGGAACGCCGTGTATGCCTTGCAAGGTTGCCGTCTCCTCGTCAACACAGAATTGTGCAAGAACCTTGCTCGCATCGTCAGGGCCGGACCAACTTACCCGCAATTTGATACCACGAAAGGGCATCATCTTGACTGGCGAACTGAAACATGCTCATTGCCAAGATGAAAAGATCCCACTTGTAGCTGCTGTCTCTCATGGCCCGCACTTCCATTCTCAGGGGAAGTGTGCCATTAGGCGGTGTTGGAAGACGACCGACGACAATGGGCTCCGATGAGTCATCTCGACGTGTGAGTCGCCTCACATCGACTCCGAAGTCGTATGAATCATGATGGGTTGCAGCAGACGGCAAGATTATCGGGGCCAAGCACCATGATGTAAATGTGAATTTTCGAAGCAGCATGGCGACGAAACCGCCCGCCCGTGATGGGGACTTGACTTGTAGAATTCGAGACGTGATGCGTTTGGAAACAAAATGTCGTTGCCGAACAGAGTCTAAGCAGAGCCTGGCACGCTGTGAGAGTGGGAAAATCGTTTGAATAAAAAGTTTGACCAAATCGCAGGCAAGAACCTGAGAATGGACCATTTATACAAAGGTGAGGTTGGCAGATATTAGACAGGGCCTGGTATGACGAGGACTTTCAGAAAGCGAATCAGAAAATGGGCAACAGTAAGTGGTGAGAGCCAGATTCGTAAGCAAATCCGAGGGATCAGTGAATAATGACGAGAGGAAAGAAGCGACTCAAGTCGCACATGTGGCAGGAGCAAACGGTCCTGGAACGCACATCGAAGCACGGCTCTGAATGACGCCTCTAAATGACGGAGCCGACCATTCGTCTTTTAAATATAAACCATCTTTGATACTGCGAGAGCGTCGAATCGTTGCACACGCCAGTCTAGAGCTCTCCAGGCGCTTCAAATACCTGGGTGAAAACACGTTCCAGTCGCCGAAGCACACCGTCGCCATTCTGGGCAATCTGGTAATGTGTCACCAGTCGTCCCCCTGACGTGTTCAGGCCAGCCTCTTTGCTCAGCTGGATGAATCGGTCATTGCTGCATTTGGCCGACTCGAGATCTATCCAACACATGTTTGTATGCACCGGGTAAACGAGCTTGCCTCCCATGCCAGTCCACAAGGCTTCCACCTTCTTGGCCATATCGTGCGATGCTTTCAACCAGCCGTCGCTCCCGTCGGGGTTCTTGCCGAACGTTTGATCGACTGCCACCCTACCACAGGCTGTGATAAAACCCGGCTGCCTCGTGCCCCCGCCAATAGATTTGCGAACCCATCGAGAATGTGTCAGAGTCGTCTTGGGCCCAACCAGGACGCTGCCAACCGGCGCCCCGAGGCCTTTGGAAAGGCACAGGCTTACTGTGTCAAACTGAGCACAGAACTCGGGAAGCGTGCCCGCTCCGGCAGCAACGGCTTCCCATAGGCGAGCTCCATCACAGTGCATCTTGATGCTGTGCTGTCTGGCAAACTGGGAGATGCGTTGAACCTCTTTCAGGGGCATGATGGTGCCATCGAGCGTGTTTTCAAGGCTGATGACCCGAGTTGGACAAGCATGCACGTTGGTACTGAGCACGACGTTCTGCTGCACATCTTCAAGAG
The DNA here is from genome assembly GCA_018360365.1 of Claviceps citrina. Classification (NCBI taxonomy): domain Eukaryota; kingdom Fungi; phylum Ascomycota; class Sordariomycetes; order Hypocreales; family Clavicipitaceae; genus Claviceps; species Claviceps citrina. Next base: position 13,869 of record SRQA01000128.1, read on the forward strand.
TGAGATGCATGCCATTTGCGGGAACAACTGGCTTGATGGACGCTCCTGTGAGTGTCGAGACGCTGGACAGACGTTTCGGTTACATGGTGCGTTTGGAAACGGCAGGGAGAGGGAAAGGGGGACGACGAACCCACCCGCCTCATAATGGATGATATGCGCACGATGGTCGCACAAGACCGCATGGGGAGGCTGCGTCAAAAGACTTCGCAAGGCAAGCTGATTGCCCATTGTTCCAGAAAGAACGAAGAGGCCGGCTTCTTTCCCCGCAAGGGCTGCGACGTGGGCTTCAAGCTCCATTGTCGTCTTGTCCTCTTGGAAGACGTCGTCCAAGAGGGTGCACGTCTGGATAGCGGCCAACATGGATGGTGTCGGTGTGGTCACGACATCGCCTAATGTGCATCCATAGTCTCAGTCAGCCACGACCATATTTGCACACAAGGAGGCACCTGTCAAGGGCCGTCCTGTCAAGGGCCGCTGTCCACTCACTCCGCAAGTCAAGAGACGCTGGGCCGTCGGCACCTGTCCATGCATTGTGCTCTTTTGTTGTGCGATTCAGAGTCTCGTCAAGCTGGGTTCCCATGGTGGCCGGCATAGAAGAAGAGAAAGGCCGCAAGCGGATGGGCGTGTTCAAGTCAGGAAGCGAACAGCAAAGTGGCCGAGCATTCGAGGTTCTTTGGACGCCAGCTGCTGTGATACTCTTGACCATACGACGTGTCTGGCGAGATAGCATGTGTAGGAAGCTACCGCCTGGGTGCTGGGAGGTGGCCAACAACATTCAGAGGTGGGGGATCGAGGGATCTTCGAAGTCTGACGAGATGTGCACGCTGCACGCAAACCGGGGACCTCGGAGTTGGATATTGCCTCGTGGGGCTCGCGCGCGGCATTGCGACCCGGACCGAGAGCAGTACCTGCCAGTACTAGTTCTGGAGCGGGGTGCTCACCTAGTGCCCGGTACCCACAAGGTACATGGCGTCTGCTACACCTACTGGCCAGATCCACACGACCCGCGCCGATACAATCTGTCGAGGCCCCCACCGGGCCACCCTTGCGCGCCTCTAGCACGAAAGAGGCACTGGTACGGATACGTGATAGTATGACCTATCTAGATACATGGATACAAAAGAGAGAAAAAGAGAGGGGAAAAAAGAGAGCCTAGATGTGGGCAGAAAAGAGCTCCTGTGTGCCCTAGTAGCACATAGGGCAAAGGGTAGTGACTGCGCTCTTTATAATAAAGCGAGATAACTATCTAAAGGGATCCACACACGTAACCACAGGCGACACACCCCCTAATTAACGCTAATTTAAGGCTGTTAAAGAGGGGTTAATTAACTTTATTATTAAAATATATAGTGTTTTTTATAAGCGCGTAACATACCCCTAAAGTAAGCTTAAGGTGAGTTTTTTACCTCTTGCTTGCCGCGCTTATTATATATAATGCTACCCTCTATAGCTAGGTTAAAAGCTTCCTTTTTCCTTCTTTAATAACCTTTATAATTAAAAAAACACATATATACACACATAATAAGCGCTATTACTTACTAGAGAACTACGCTACTAGCAGGAAGGGGAGTAGGGGGAGCTAGTAATACTAGCTTTAGTAACTTTAAGCTTATAAGCTTAGAGATGCTATTACCTATAGCTTCTAGGGAGGAAGAGAAGGATATTAGTCCTCCTAGTAGTACTAAGGGGCTTAAGGGCTTTAAGCTAGTAGGGAGGGGTTAGTAAATAGTATACTCTCTTATGCTTTTCTTCTTCCTAATATTATTACTTACTAATTTTTATAATAGCCTACTATCCTTACTAAAGGTATAGAGCATGCACACTCTTACTAGGGGTGTGTGTGCTCTTGTATTTATAGTAAGGGTAATAGGCGCTACTTTAATTATGCTTAGGGGTATAGTAAGTATTATTATACTTATAAGTAGGGGAATTATAAGTATTCCCCTTTGCCCTTTATTATAGCTCTTATAGCTAGATAGATAATAGTAGTATAGGGTGTTAATAGTTAGGTAAGAAGATCTCCTTCTCTATATATGCTTTATTTTTAATAAAAGAAGCTATATAACTAGTGCTATATAGCACTATGTGTGTAGCAGGACCTTATAACTAAGAAGCCCTTAGTTTATAATAACGCTCCTACTGCTATTACTAGTGCTAGTGTAACTAACACTATAGAGAAGAAGGTTATAACTATTATAGCACACCTTAAGAGTGTTATACGCGCTCTTATATAGAAGTCTTGTTACTTTTATTGCTTTTTGCGCGGTTTAGTTAGGCGTTTTGTTTGTTTTTCTTTTCTATACGTTAGCATTAGTAGCGTTAAATTTTACCCTAAAAAAGTTATATTTGCCTTAATAGTGCTTTTGCTACTTAAGGGGAGGGCTCTTATATAATTACTTAGGGTAATATACCTAGCCGCCCCCCCCCTTAAGTGCTAAATCTGTAATTATAATACTTATATATAAAATAATTAAATTACTCTAATTAATAAAGCTCTTAAAGCTTTCCTTAGTTCCTTAAATTACTCTTGTAGAGTAGTGTATATATATTTGTTTTTAATTAAATTCTATAGTTACTATAATTACTATAAGCCTAGGAGGACTTATAGTATGTAGTGTTTTTGTGCTAAAAGCTTTGTTTAAAAATCTAATTACTTTTTAAGGGATTAGGTGTGTAAATTAATTATTCTAAGTATCTTTTAGAATTACTTAAAGCACTAATAATCTAATGCCTTTATAAACCTATTAGCTAGTATATCTATAGTAGGAAGATATAAGATTTTAAAGCTTCTTTGCTTAAACTCTTGCTTTAACTATATATTATAAATATTAATATGCCTTAGCTATATATTAGTGCGTTCTGTGTTGTTTAGCACTAACTAGATTATTTGTAAATTATTATAATTAATAATCTAGTCTTTGTGAGTATAGAGTTAAATATTATAAAAGAGGCGCTAAAGCGCTATTATCTCCTATGCTATTTGCTATAAAGTAAGTAATTTAGCCTTTGTAGTTAATATGCTTATAGTTATTTAGCGCGTTGCCTTCCATAAGATTAGCCCTTTAAAGAGAGTAATAAAATATCCCTATAAAGACCTATATGTAGTAAGGTTATTACTAAAAGAAGCATTGCTAGATATTTGTAACGCGTGTGTGTTACTTGTACTACTATAGCATAAGGCAAGATACTATATAAGAAATAAATATTTAATAGCTTAATCTACTGCCCTGCTATACTCTTTTCCTAGATTTATAAGGAATTATAATAGCTTTAACGCAGCATATATAATATTAGGCCTAATTATAATTACTATATATAAAATTAAGCTAATTCGCTCTTAGTATAATTTTATCTTAGACTTTATAGCTTCTCCCTTACGCTTATAATACTTTATTATAGGGATTAGAATAGTAAGATATATAGCTTTTTAAGCTTAGCTAAATTTCTTAGTAATTTTATTAATATACGCTTTGTGAGAGAGATAAATCTTCTGCTCTACTTAGTTGTAAATTACTTAAATGCCTAGAAAAAAGCACACTTTGCCTTTTATGTCTAGCTTATATAATTCCCTAAGGCTAGCAAAGATCTTGTCTGCCCTCTTTGTTATGTCTTTGTAGAAAGCTATAATAATATTATTTATAAAGAATATAATAAATATTATATAGTCTTTTATGTAGAAAAGGCAAGGCTCTTCTTAGCAGGCTTTAAGCCTAAGCTCCTTAAGCTTTCTACTTAATTCCTTAAACTAGAGCTATAGTAAATCTCTTAATTTATATAAAGCCCTTAAAAGCTTTATGTAGTATCCTTCTTGCTTAAATTCTAGAGGTAAATTATATATTATAGGTATTATATTCTTACTGTATATTATATAGAAGAAGGTATTTTTTATATCTTACTGCCTTGTCTCTAAGTTAAATTTCCTTATAATTGCTATAAGCACGCGGAAAGCGTGCGCTATAAGCGTTATAGCATAGGTCTTTTTAATTATATCCTTTAGTTAGAGATCTCCTCTTATATAAATGCATGCTTTATAACGTTTAAGAATCCCTTTATTATTAAACTTATAAGTAAAAACCTATTTTAATAGTAAAGGCCTTAATTTAGCTACTGTGTGTTTAATAGGAGTCTAAGTGCCCCTTTCCTTTAATTTATTAATTTTGTCCTATATTACTTTAATCTAGAGAGCTTTTAATAGGTAAGCTATAGCCTCTTTGTATATTTATAGTGCCTTTACTAGGTTAGCTTGCTAGATTATTAGAGTTTTAAGGGTCTTAGCTACATTAGCTTTGCTCTCTTTATTATAATATATATTAAAGACAGAGAAAATTATTTATAAGCTCTCTATATTAATAAATTCTATAATTTGTTAATTAGATATATTATAGATCTCTTTAGGGTCCTAAAGGCTCTGTAAGAAAGGTAGGAGATGCTTATTAGGCTTCCTTTTCTTTAAGGTGCTCTAATCTGCCTTACACCCTTAAGCTTCCTTGCTAGTAATCTGTGAGCTCTAGCGTAATCCCTCTTGCGGCGTATTACTTAATTGCTTTATAGTAGGTTTTTTTAGTTTAGACCCTTCTAGCTAAGTAGCTAATTTATTAAAAGGTCTAGGAGTGTTAGAAGCTCCTTAAGCATAAGGCATTATATAATAGGGCTGCTCTTTATCTATCTGCTTACTAATTTATGTAATTAATTTATATTAGGTTTGCTTTTCTAATAGTTTGTTAATATACAGGGTCTTTCCCTGTCTTAAGGTATTATTACCTTACTCTTCCCTTATAATTACTAAGTTATAAGGAAGAGGGCTTTTAAGAGCCTTAAAGGGTATAACTTACGCTCCCTATATATTTATTATACTTAGTATTACTATATATACTTCTAGATCTAGTGTATGCTTAGGCGTTTAAAGTCCTGTAAACTTAGGTGTTAGTGGTTAAAGATATTAGTGCTCTCTAGGGTCTTAAGGTAAATTTTCTTTACTTAGAGAAACGCTCTAAGGCGTGTCTACCCCTAAGTTTAAACTCTCTAGCATATTCTCTAGCAGAAGTAGTTATAGTAATATAAGGATTAAATTAATATTATTATTAAGCTTTATATTAATTTATAGTTTTCTAAATTAAGCTTTAAGCTTAGCTATAGATTATGCTTTAATACTTTCCTTAATAGGATTATAAAAGATCTTTTTATTAAATATTATATTCCTTATAGTTATTACCTTCCTTAGCTTTAGTACCTATATCTAATATATATTAGAAGCTGCGTAGCCTATAAGATATCTAATATGTCCCCTAGGGCTGGTTTTATAGTGCTAGCAGCTGTGGTTAGCCTTGCAATCCCTCTAGAGAGGATAAGCGCGATATCCGTACATATATAAACCGCTCTAATTAGGTTGTAAGTCTGTAAACTACTCCCGAATTAGAAGCTGCGTGTTATTATAAAACTAGGTCTTAAGGGTCTCTAATAGTGTTTTCTATCCTAATTACTAAGAGGGGCTAATATTATGTAAAAAGGCCGTAGTAAGAGTGCTCTCTAGCTACAAATTAGCTAGGAGAAACGCTCTATTAAGCATTACGTTTAACTTTATAGTAATTATTTAATTTACTCTTTTTATATAGCTATTTAGCTTATAAGTGTAAGGAGGAGCAAGCTCTAGTATAATACCTTTTTCGCGTGCCTAGCTCTAATACTATGTATTAGAAGCTTTGTAGATTACGGCCCTCTTATTATCTTATATAAATCTTGTAATTAGGAGACTAAATTGCTTTATAACCTAGGCTTTAAAGTAAAATAATACGTTAAAGACTAATACTTATGTTTTATTTAGTAACGCGTGTACCTATATTATACTAGTGTATTTATCCTTAAAGGTTAAGAGCTAATTTATCCTATTATAGCTTGTTTTATAGTCTTAAAGGTCCTAATACACCTGCTAAAAGGGCCTTAGTAATTAATATATTAGTAGCCTTTATAAAATTACTTTTTAAGCGAAAACTAGAGCGCAAGTCTTGTAATCTTTGCGCGCTATGCCTTATAAGCAAGCACCTCTTACGCTATAACTTAGCTAGCTAAGAGCATCCTTGCTAAGGTAGCCTATATAAAGATGCTAAAGTTCTTTATTATTAGCATAAGAAGGGCGTATAATTTAACTTAGCTATAAGCATTAATTACCTCTTTAAAGGTCTAGTTAGTAGGTAGTAAAGATTATAGTTGTGTTAGGGTTTATAGTTATGTTCTTATATTTAGAAGAGTAGTAAGAAAGAGGTTTAAATTTAAGGAAAATAATATTATACTTCCTAACTAGATTTGTAATAACAAAGCTTTTTTTAAGAGGCCTAAAGCGCAGAGAGTTATTAATACTATAGTACTAAACGCTAGATTTTAAGAGTCTGCTCTTAGAGATAATATTTACATAAAACCCTTTAACTAAAGTAATATTATAGAGCATGAGATCTTTAGTATAAGCGCTATTTCTTCTGTTTAAGATCTTCCTAATCACACACATGCCTCTACTAGAGATCTAGAAAGAGGTTATACTAGCTTTAAGGAAGTTATTATTAGTGTGACAGAAGGAACTAGGCACTAAGAGATTAATATTATTAACTATATATATTACATTATAATTATTAAGAAGAGTGCTCTTAGAGAGTATATGCTTAGAGTTCTAAAGTATTATGTAGATTCCCTATACTAGAGGAAAAGCATTAATCTTAGAAGAGTTAAGGATTATTACACTTACCCCCCTAGGTAAAGGGAAATTATAAGCGTTACCCTTATTATTATTATTAATTTTCTAACTATTCTTTGTAACTTTAGCATAAAGGGAGTCCTACTTACTACTCTTATAGCTTTTTTTAATTTTATTACAATCTTCTTTGCTTAGTTTGCAACCGTTTTAAGATGCCTACCTAGTTATAGTGGCATGTAGGTTATAACACTTAGCTAGGTTCTAATAGTAGAATTTAGGCTTCTAAGCAGCTTTATAGGGGTAATTTTTATTAATACTCTTTCCTTTGCCTTATTTCTTACTTGTATTTAGGTTATTAGAGCAACCTTTAAGTATAGAGAAGACTCCCTTACTATAATTATTAAAACTCTATACTACCTTATAATAAAGCGCAAATCTCTTAGTAGTATTATAAAGGTTAATAGTAGAAGGGAGCTCTCCTTTATACTTAAGAAGCTTTATAAGCTTTGCTTATGCCTAGTCTAGCTAGAATTAAGCACTAATTATAAGGAGAAAAGATTAAATACTGCCTGCACCCTTAATCTTATTAATATTATGCTTTTTGCTCTTTATATAGAGTAAATACTACTTTATAAGCTAAAGATTAGGGTTATAATTCACACGCTTTGCCTCTTAGAGATAAGCGTTATAGTAATTTGCAGCCTCTTAATAAAGAATAAGGTTACTAATAAGGAAACGTAATTAAAGCTCTTTTATAATATCTTAAAAAGTAATATAAGGAGCGCTCTTTATAACTTTTAAAAATACGTTAGGTATAGAGATTAAAGCAGGGTCTTTAGTTAAGGTAAGCTCTTTATCTTCTTCTGTTATTAAAGGCATCTAATGTATAATAGGGTTAGTAGGAGCCGCAAAGGCTGCTTTCGCAAGCTTTTTAGTCTCTTTAATCTTATTAATTATTATCGCATAGATTATTGCTTTAACTATATGTGTAATTTAAGTCTTTAAAGCTGTTTCTTTAACCTTTTTAGCTTTGTAAGACTAAAGGTTGCTCTAATATTTAGCTTAGGTCTAGCTAAAGGTATCTTATATTATAAGGCTCTTATTAATCTTCTTTAAATCCTTTAAGACTGCCGCAGCCCTTGCTATAAATAATGTAGCAGGAGCTTTAATAATATTGCTTAGCTACGCTAGGAGATCTGGATTAACTAATTCCTAGATATCTTAACTATTAGTAGCGACTTTAAGCATGTTAATTTATTCTTCTTATTTATTAGGGGAAGACAGCTTAAGGTTATTAGGGGCGCGAAGAGTATTATTAGTTTCTATTTTAATAAGGAATTAGGGGATTAAATTAAAAGAAGAAGGGGTGCTCTAATTAAATAATAGGATCTTTAGTAAGGATAAATCTATGCTTTAAAACGTAGTAAATATATAATAGGAAGTTACAAGTCTTATTAACTTCCTAGGCTTATAACTCTAGCACAAAAGAGGCACTAGTATAGATACGTAATAGTATAACCTATCTAGATATATAGATATAAAAGAGAGAAAAAGAGAGGGGAAAAAAGAGAGCCTAGATGTAGGCAGAAAAGAGCTCCTGTGTGCCCTAGTGGCGCACAGGGCAAAGGGCGGTGACTGCGCTCTTTGCAATAAAGCGAGATGACTATCTAAAGGGATCCACACACGTGACCACGGGCGACAGCGCCATTCCATTCCGAAAGGGGGGACAGCAGAGGAAGGCAGAACAGATCCGACCAGACGCATCGCATCTGTCCGCGCGCACCGCTGTGGGCGCTGGGCAGAGCTGCAGTGATGAGTTGGCCAACGCATCAAAGTGGCCCGTGTGCAGCGACAACGCAGCGACAACACAGCACCACCCAGCACCACCCAGCACCACCCAGCCAGTCGCAGGAAGGAGCCTCCACCAGCCGCCTTCCTCTCCCGTGGAACTAGTACATGGACTGCACAAGTTGTCTCATCTCATCTTCCTCTCTCTCTCTCTCTCTCTCTCGGCCTTTTCCCTTTCCTCTTAATCCTCCTTTCGATTTCCGATTTCGTTTTTTTTTTCAACTTCCTTTCCGACTTCACAATCCAATTCCCACCTTCTCGCCTGCCCGCCATGGCCGGCGCCGCATTCGCGATGCGGAGACATGAATGAAGCCATCCACGTCTCCTCACCCGAGCGGCACCAGGTTTAATCCGCTCAAGTCCACGTCGACCGATTGTAAAGGCGTCCAATCCGGAGCCTCTATTGGCAATAATACCAGTGCGCTATATAAAATTAACCACCGCCACCAGTACACACATTTGCTCATCAAGGCACATCATACTGGCGAGACGTGTGAGGCGCCGTGGCAACAAGACGGTACGCATCAAGCATACATGCTCATTTTCTTTCGCTCTATAAGCCTTTGTCTGTGTCAGATATTACTTCCCCTTGGCGTGATACGTTCAGGCGGCCATCCTTCATGATAAATGACAGGAGCCGGAAAATGGCATCATCGCAAAATAACACGGCATGACATGAAGCAAGCGCTTGTATGCCGCGTGGACTAAGTCCCACATCATCCAGATCATACTCTATGTCCGCTCGACAAGGCTCGCCATGTCTTCCAAATTCATGGACAAGCCGGCAGTGACCAAACATTAACCGAAGCGCTAGAAAGATCATGTTTTGCCAGCCGAAATGCATTCATGGCCTCATTATAAGAAGGGGAGAGAGGGAAAAAGAAAGGGAGAACCTGGGATTTCGCTTATCCGTCAAACCGGATCTCAATGAAAAAAATGATACCGAAAGAGTAATAATCGCTGGCACACCAAGCTACCGGGTGAAAACGGTCCGACAGCCCGCGGTCCATTCTCCAATTGTGCCCGCAAGGCATCGCGCATGCCACTAGGCGAGCAGAGTACCATGGCAGTTGACGTAGTGTGTACTGCAACCTGGCATTGTCGTTACTGGTCATAACTTTTCTTTCGTCAGAGTTTCATTTCGCCGTCCCACGCCAACACTATCCAAAGCCAGTCGCCAGTCTCATCGACTGGCCCATTTTACGAGAAACTGCACGACAGCATCGAGATTCGTTTCTTCTTTGGCACTTATGCCATAGCAGCAGACCTCGCGGCCCTGGATCAAGTTTAGATCCAGCTCGTCGATCAACTCGTCAACGGATAGCTTCCGAGGCAAATCAGACTTATTTCCAAGTACGAGAAGAGGGATGCCCGCCAAAGTCTGATAGCTCATCAAGGAATGAAGCTCCTCTTTAGCCTGGGAAATGAGATCTACGTCGGCAATGTCTACAATAAAGACAATGGCGTTGACGCCACGACAATATCTCTCCCACATGGTCCGGAATCTGGGTTGACCGCCAATATCCCAGCACTTTAAAGAAACGTGGCCTTGCTGTACACGCTTCATGTTGAAGCCGACGGTCGGTATCGAGCTATATGAGGAGAAAAAATCCGGTCAGCCCTCGCTGTCGCTCGAGATTGTTGCGGCATCTGATAAGATTTCGTGTTTGTATGTGTTCGAGCTCCCGCACATGCCAACCAAGACTTTTCAGGTTTTTTCGGTTCGATCCATTTGCAAGAAAGGGAGTGACTCACTCGACAGTAAACTCGCCACCCTGCGGTTGGAAAATGTTAGTCGCACGAGATGCAAGAAACACCGAGGGCGTCGAGAGACTTACACCGAGAACTCTGAGCAACGAGGTTTTGCCGGCATTCTGCAACCCCACAAGGGTGACCTCCATTTCTAATGCCCTACGTCTTCGTTATCAGCATTGTCTGCTCAGAGATATCTGCCGTCGTGGCAGGCAAAAGAGGATACAGATGGCTGCACAGATGCCGGTATCGACCCAAGCCGAGCGAGCGAGTAACTTACCAAAACGTCCGCAGCAACCAGTCATACACCTTTCTGAATATGCCAGCCATGTTGGTTTGTTTGATTAAGCAGATCTTTGTATGACTAGCTAAATGTCTCCCCAACAGGAGTTTCCAACGCGGATACGATGACGATGGCGATGGCGGTGGAAATCAAGCAATAAGCTGGATGGAGGGGGTTGAGGGAGCCCCGGTTAAAGTTGCAGGTTGTGGTAGTCGAGTACCAACCAACACAGGCGAGCGATCAACCACCCGAGATATGGGAAGAAAAGCCAAGAGGTGAACAGGGCTGCATAAATATGACTGAGCGGACAAGTCCGTGAAGGAGTACGGTGAGCAGGGAGCAAAATGAAGGAGGTGGACGAGTTGGAGAGGGGGGTTTGGCCTGGAGATTCCGTCCGCCGGCCTGTCGGTTTCGCCTGCCTGTCGGTTCCGCCGGCCTGTCGGTTCCGCCTGCCTGTCGCTGGCGGTTCGCGTTGAGCCTGCAGCTACCTACGAAGTAGTTTGGCTACATGCAGTGGCTCTGGGACAGGAGGAGAAGCGGGCGGCGTGCGGCCGAGTACAACAATCGGAATGAAGCATGGACAAGAGGGAGTGATGCCTCGACGTTGGGTTGATGCACGGCGCGGCAGACAAGGTGAACAGAACAAGACTGACCAGCCCAGACCCCACTCTGGGACGGGATGGCGGGCACCAACGACGGCGGGCCAGGCCAGATTGGCAGGTACTGAGTACTTGGGGTGTACGAAGACGGAGTGCGGTGCGGAGCCGTGCTGGTGAGTACCGGGCAGGTCCCGGGCACTAGTAGTCCGTGCCTCGAGTCGTCTGCTCCGTGCTGCCTCGCAGGCTGTAGGAGGTATTTACACACATGCAAGACTGGAGGGTGCGCGAAAAAGCGAGCGGGAGCACCCATGATTCCGTCCGGTGCCTGCCATCGGATCAGAGTCAGCAGACCCCGTCTCACCACCAGTCACCACCACTAGTCACCACCCATTCACCACACACTCACCACCCATTCACTGGCCGGACCCCGCGCCACACGATGACGCCTTGAGCTTATGAGCGACACAGTCTCAGCCTTGGTCTAATCACCGACCCGTCTCGTCCGAAGCCAGCCCAGCGCTGAGAGCGTGTCATTGTGGTTTATTGTACAGAAGGAGGAGTGCCCTTCTTGTTATCCTTTTTTTTTTTTTCCTTTTCCTTATGCCCCCTCTTGCTTTGCAACTCATCGAAGAGCCTGGTGTATCGAGCACGAAACAAGTGCACCTCGTATATACGCGCGCGGTACCACAGCACAGCTCAGTGGCTGCACCGCTCCCCCTCTGGCCGTTGCTCGGCCACACGGTCGGTTGGTGAGAGCGGTGCACCGTCGCAGAGACTGGAATGGTCGGTGCGAAATGCACGCCGTGTCAAAGATAAGTGGCCGAGGATGAGAGTCCTTTGCAGGTCATCGAGTCATGATGATGAAGGATGAAGAGGTGGGGGTGACCTTGCGCGTACCCTCTCTGTCTTCTCCCAAGTGGGTGTTCCAGGGGACCGACGTAGAAGACAAGAATACGAAGAGAAGAAAGAAGGAGAAGGAAAGAATAAAGTAGCACGGCCTCCCTATGTTCATAGGGGATGGAGCATGTTGCAAGTTAAGCGTGACTATTTCTCTGTCTATATCTATACACCTCGGGAGCCGAACAATCTTACATTGAGACGATGCATTTATAGTCAAAGAAAAAGAGAAAATGATGCAAACAAAGACGCACACGCACACGCACACGCACACGCACACGCACACGCACACGCACACGCACAGAGCGAGAGGGAGCGCGAGAGAGGGAGAAGGAGAGAGACAGTCCCCAACACCTTGGAAGAGTCGCTCAATGGTTCCTCCAGAAATATCAAAGAACTCGCTATGCTAGTGTGAAGACAAAATATGCTGATGACTGTGGAAAAAAGGAAAAAAAAAAAAACCAAAAAAAAAGGAGAAGAGATAAAATGGAAATGCCCCTTTTAGAGTCATCCAACCAAAATCAGACCAAGGAAGGGAAAAAAAAGAGAGAAAAAAAAGAGAGAAAAAAAGAGGAGATGCTAGGGGTCACGTAAACAGCAATCTTTTGCTGGACACATGCCCCTTTTTCAATGCAACAGGACGAGGAGAAAGAGAAAGAGAGTGTGAGAGAGAAAGGGAGTAAGAGAGGGAGGAAGGCAAGGCAGTCGCCAGGCAGGAATCAAAAACTAAAGAGTCCGCTTCGCCGCTTGCCCAAGGGGTAGACGACAAGGGCACTGATAAACAACCCCACGGCGATACCAATCGCAATCTGAATCATGCTCGCCGCGACATTGAAGACGACGGCGTTGATGGGCTCCTCCTGGTTGAACTGCACCTTGCTCGTCCCGTTGACGACCATCGACGAGTTGGTCAGCCGGTTTGCGGTGCTGAGGCCGCTCAGGAGGCCGCCCGTCGAGGCCAGCCCACCGGGCACCTGGACGAAGATGGCGGGGATTAGAGTCGCGGCCGCGACGCCGTGCCGCAGCCTGGAGTAGAGGTTGGCCAGGATGCCGACCGAGAGGGCGCCGAGCATGCTGGCAAGCTGCGGGCTGGCCGCGAACTTGAGGCTGCTGAAGAAGTTGACGATGAAGCCGGTGAAGGCGATGAGGACCATGACGGGCATCTGCTGCCACTTGGCCTGATACAGGATCGAGATGCAGACAATGAAGGGGGGCACGAAGAGGAAGCCGTACAGCGACGGGACCGAGTCGGAGCATGTCGTTGCCGACGTGGCGTGGACGTCAAAGAGGCCGTAGAGGGCGGCGCCGACGGTGATGCCGAAGCCGAGGAGGAGGGAGTAGACGATGGCGTAGACGATGCGGATGGAACCGGGCACGATGGCGCGGGACTGGAGTTCGAGCGCGGAGCATACTGTGTCGGGTGCGTGTGTGTCATGGTCAGCATCGACGTAAGGAGAAGGAGAAGGAGAAGACGACTCACACACGGAGTAGCCAGGCAGCAGCATCACAATGCCGCTCTGCGCCAAGGCCGAGAAACAGAACAAATCACCACCCTTGAGGCTCCCAAACGCACGGGCGAGAAAGCTCACGACAATGGTGGCCGTCACCTCAAACACGTTGTTGTACATGTTGGACCTGGGCGCCACAATCAGCTGCAGCAAGCCAACCAGACATCCGAAGCAAAACGCAAGCGGCAAGTCCACCAGGCGGGCCGAGAAGGAAAAGGGCGCACACGTCGCGCTGGTGAGGCCGAAGACGAGGACGCGGGTCCAGGCGCGGAACTTGACCCTGGAGCTCATGAGGTCCTCCAGCAGGCGGATGCCCTCGTCGGCGCCGATGACGTCGTGCATGACCTCCTTGTAGATGCGGTGCACGTCCTTGAGCTTGCCCAGGTCGATGCCCTGCGTGGTGCGGACGATGCGCACCTCGGTCGTGTGCGTGCACCGGTCGTCAAAGGAGATGAGCATGCAGCCGGGGAGGTACAGGAACTGGCCGTCAATCTCGAGCACGCGCGCCGTCATGGTGAGGTACTCCTCCAGCCGGTGCGTGGGCGCGCCGTACAGCATGAGGGCGCGGCAGAGCTTGATGATGTATCCCTGCCGGGTGAGCGTCTCGGCAATATGGACCGTGATGCGCGCCTCCTCCTTGTGCCAGTAGGCCCGTAGACGGCCGCTGCTGGTCCGTCGCTTGAGCGCGGGTCTCTTCTTGCCCGGGCTCTTGGGGCTCTTCGGCTCTCCGGACGGTGGCTTGTTCGGGTTGGCAAGTCGGGTCGAGGCCTCGACGAGGGTGGCCAGCGTCTCCTGGGACCGGTTCTGCTCATACCACTTCTTGCGGCCGTGGGTGGGCGTGACGGTGCCGGACTCGAGCGACGGTGGCGTCATGGCCCCGGCCGTGGAGGAGCTCCCGTTGCGACTGTGGCTCGACAAGCCGACCAAGCCGACCAGGCCGGGGTCGGTCGGCTTGTAGAGCTTCAGGAGCTGCGACAGGATGCTCCCGCGATATTCTTGGGGAGGGGGCACGTTGTACACGCCGTCGTAGAAATCTCCGTCCCTGCCGTTCCGCGTCCTCTGCCCGTCGCCGGCAACCGCTTCCTCGAGGGCGGGCGTGTCGCTGGTCGTGTGGACTCGGTATCGTTGGGTATGAGCTCGAACAAGATGGTACGCCTCCTCCTTGACCGTGGCCTCTTCCCCTTCATGTTCCGGTGTCTGGCTGACCTTTTCGCCCGCGCCCGCGCCCGCGCCCGCGCCCGCGCCCTCGCCTCCCGACTGCCCCCTTCCCAAGTTCCGCAACGGGATACCGGCCTCGCCCGAGAGCAGATCTCCGTCGCTGTTGGCCGTTGTCGCAACCGATTCCAGCGACGCTCGAGATCCACCAGCCGGCGAGTCCCGGAGAACCCTGGCGGCAATCTGCTGGGCCCGCGCCTGGGCAGCCACGGCCGAGATGGCCTGTTCCGTGTCGGAATCCAGCTCAATGTCCAAGTCCTTGGTCGTCGGCACAGTCCCGGACGAGTTGGCCCGCAAGATGGAAGGCCTCATCTTGGGAGACGGCGTACGCTGCCGTTTCGCCACCGCGGCGGGGGGTCCCAATTTGGCGGCCGCTGGTGTTGCATCCACGTCGCTGTTGTTGAATCTGACGCGGCCCTTTTCCTTCTTCGCCGCGGCGGCGGCCGCTGCTGCCGATGCAGATACGGAGGTAGGTGCTTCGCTCACAGCTGGAGGAGGCGCAATAGAGTCGCCCGGGGGAGGAGGACTCCCGCCCGCACTCGAGGGATGAGTGGAAGATGCGGCAGACACATCTCGGCCGGCACTGTTGGCGTCGTGCGCAGCTTCATACGCCGTGTGGTGATCCTGGTGGTCCTGGTGATCCTTGGGGTTCTGAGGATATGGATCATGCCCTACAGCTGGACGTTGTCCGTGGTTCGCATCCGAGTCGGCGTCGTCGTCCTGCCCGGACTTGGGCCGCGATGTCATGGGGGGCGGTTCTGTTGGGGAAAAAAAAAAAAAAAAAAAAAAAACAATTCGCCGCCTCACCAACTCCGCCCTCGACAATGGATGGAAAACGAGGTGGGAGGCGCCAAGGCCCGAGACGCGGCTCTTTTATCGCAAGTGGTGGGAGGGGGAAAGCGAGGAAAAGAAGACGCAAAAGGAGAGAAATGGCTAAAATCAAAAGAGGATGGATAGACTCATCAAAGGATGATGCTCTACGAGAGACGCGAGAAGCGCAAAACAACTTCGTCAGAGTTCCAGAGCTTTCCTCTCTGCTCTCTCCAGACGGGGTTTTTTTTTTTTTTTTTTTTTTTTTTTTTTTTTTTTTTTTTTTTTTTTTTTTAGTTTCTTAGTTACCCTTGTCAAGCTCCTGGTCACTTTCACGCCGCCAAGCTGGTCTGCTCCCTGTCCCGTAAAAGTGGCAGTCAAGGAAAAATAAGATTTTGGAAAACGGCTCAACCTTTGACTGCATACCCGATCTTAACTCCCCGGCTGTCCAAGTACAGCTCAACGGAAGTGTACATGCAGTAACAGACCTACAGTAGGGTGACACAAGTTGCACATACTTGGCATGATGAGGGCACGCCGGCACGGAAACATGGACCGCCTGAAACAAGGCGAAAGCCGAAGGACATGAGATCCACGTCCATATTGGAGGCCCTTGGCTTAAGACCCGCTCTCGGGTCTTCCTTCTTTCTATGCGTCACGATTCCTGAACACGAACAAAGACAGGCTAACAGCCTACAGCCTACAGGTACACTAGGTAGTTGTAAGAGGGTCACGGATTGTGGATCCTCACGGGCAAAAATAGTAGCTTCGTACGTACCTAATACTAATAGACACAAGTTCACACAGCGCACCGGAGGCGCACCGGAGACTCATCAAATCGACATCTCCCGTGCTCGTCTCTCTCTGATGGAGTCCACGGGACGGGAAATGAACGGTCAGACACCCAGCCGCCGCAACGATTCGCCCGCAAAAAGAACGATTCAGACAGTGAGTGATCACTGGGTAGGTAGTTGCTAGTGTATTTTGTGCTGCTGCGCATCTGGTGGATCGACTGCCAACTCCGAGTCTGCTACACACTGCGGGCCATCCATTGTTTACAGGCTATATCAATCACGTAAAGATGTGGCTTAGAAAGAAAGAATCCTTGGCATTGGACCAGTCAGAAGCCAGACATGCTGCCGACGACCGCAGGTGGGCCGCAGGAAGGTCCGCAGGAGGGAACGAGCCGGAGAGCTGGAGAGGGACAGACAACGTGTGTTGAGCGATGAGCGAGAAAATGGTTCATGCTGAAATCTGGGTATGTATCTGGGTAGGCACTTGCAACAAGCACGCTGTTCCATGGACGGCGGTGTGTTTGTTTGTTTGTGCCTCGGGCCTCGATTGAGTCAATCGCCCGGTTGCATTGGTTGGGGAGAAAAAGAGGGTGGGTATGTAATGTACCAGGCAGTCGACCCTTGGCCGTTCTTTCCTTCTTTCTTCTTTCTGTCTTCTCCACCTGGTGGCATGGCACACAACAAATGTCGGCTACCAACAAACCAAACCCGCCGCGCAATCATTGGGTCCTTCGCAAAATCCAACACCGTGCGAAACTGGTCTCGCTTACCCCGACAGCAATCAATGCATCATGCAAGCAATCTGTACATACACGCAATCACCACGAGGTATTCCAGTCTGCCCAGCTTTGTGAACGGACGGCCGGGCCTGGTTCGCTTGGATGGCGGAAGGCATTTCGTGTCCAGGACCTCCGTCGGTCACATGTTGACAGACGCGCGGCGCGGTCTGATCCATGTGGTTGCGCAGATGACTGGGAAGAGAACCTGGGCATCTAATTTAAAAAGTATGAGGTCATAAGCTCGTGCATTTTTCCTGGCCCATTCCTGCATACTACCTACCTTAGGTACCTAGGTACTAGTATTTAACTTGCTACGTGTTGTGACGATGGTACACTATCATGTAGTATGTACGTGATATGCCCTTGTAGGTACCTACCTTGGATACCTACCTACCTACCTAGGTAGGTACTTGAACTTCGACTCTGGAGCCGATGGGTTTGAGGCTCTCCACTATTTGGCAAATTGTATTATATAAGCATGGCTTGCTGTTTGCCAGCTTCTTTCCCTGGACAGAGATTCATTGGCTAGAAGCGGCGCATCGCCAGCAGTGCAACCCCCTCCGCTTCCCATGGTCTATCGATAGCCGGCTTCCCACGTGATCATTCTTATCGGCCGTGTTTTTTTGTTTTTTTTTTTGGTTAGCGATAAGCTCTGTACATGCTGGCGGGCAATCGTAGAAATTTCGAATAGCCTCACCTATTATCCTTTTACCGCGCCAAGGCACTGCGCATACGACTAGTTTTGGGACCCGGCTTGGAGCCACAAGTCCACCTATAGGCCTACACCTTTATTCACAAAACCCTCTCCCAGACCTTGACGGCTGCAGTGGATCCAATTTTTGTTGTAAACATCGTCATTCTCCAGCGCAGCTTGCTGCTGCAGCACCGAGAGCCATCATGCCACCCTCGGCGACGAACACAGTTTGGGACCATGAATACCATACCCTCCGTCGCCAAGACCTGTTTGAAAATCCTCCGAAAGATCACACCGCGTATCCCGCTCTCCAGCTAGCTGTTGATCCGCACATCGAGGCTTTCAATGGCATTTTCCGCAATGATGGAAAGCCAGGACTTCTTGCCCACGGCCTGGTTGACATTGGCACCAAAACCTTTCTCGATGGCGATGAACGAAGTGATGCCGAGGGCAAGAACCAATTACACATCCGCATCAAAGACGTGGCCCTGCAAAGACCACAAGTTCCGCCCTCGAATAAAATGGCCCGAAATCAACAAATTTTCCCTGCAGAATGTAGAGAACGGCATGTCACGTATAGAGGGAAGCTCTCTGCCACGTTTGAGTACAGCATAAACGGAGGCGATCCACTCGAGTTCATTCGGGAATTGGGCCAGGTCCCCATCATGGTCAAGGCAAGTTTCTTGCGACTGGCCGACACGGAGGGATCCGCCGAAAATACACTGGACTGACGATAGACTTTAGTCGAACCGATGCCATTTGGAGAATAATTCGCCACAGCAACTGGTCCAACGAAAGGAGGAATCAGAAGAGCTGGGAGGATACTTTATTGTCAACGGGATCGAGAAAATCATCAGGCTGCTCCAGGTCAATAAGCGAAACTTTCCCATGGCAATCAACCGTCCCAGTTTCCAGAACCGTGGCGCTGGCTACACTCCGTATGGCATCATTGTTCGATCTGTCCGACCTGACGAGACTTCGCAAACAAACGTCCTGCATTACTTGAATGATGGTAATATCACATTCCGTTTTTCATGGCGCAAAAACGAGTACTTGGTCCCGGTCGTCATGATCCTGAAGGCCCTGGTCGAGACCAACGACCGCGAAATTTTCGAAGGACTGGTCGGACCCAAGGGCTCCAGGGCTACAGAAAACACCTTCTTGACCGATCGGATCGAGGTCCTTTTGCGAACATACAAGTCATACGGAATCTACACCAAGTCGCAAACCAGGGCCTACCTGGGCGACAAGTTCAGAGTGGTTCTGGGCGTCTCTGAAACCATGTCTGATTACGAAGTGGGCACAGAATTCCTGAGAAGGATCGTTCTTGTCCATTTGGGCAATGTCGATGTGACGGACGAGCAGGACGACGACAAATTCCGCATGCTCCTGTTCATGGCGCGCAAGCTGTACGCCCTGGCCGCTGGTGAGTGCGCAGTCGACAACCCTGATGCGCTGCAGAACCAAGAGATCCTGCTGGGCGGATTTCTGTATAGTCAGATCTTGAAGGAACGGTTGGATGAGTTCCTCAACGTCGGGGTGCGTGCGTCTTTGCGAGACTTCTTGCGACGGCGACCTGCAGCTTCCTTCACATCCGACGACTTCGAAAAGGAGTTCCCCGCCAACATCTTCAAAAAAGCCAATGAGAACATTGGCAATGCGCTCGAGTACTTCTTGTCCACGGGCAATCTGCAAAGTCCCTCCGGCTTGGACCTGCAGCAGACAGCGGGGTTCACCGTCGTGGCGGAAAAGCTCAACTTTCTTCGATTCATCAGCCACTTCCGCATGGTGCATCGCGGCGCCTTCTTTGCTCAGCTGAAGACGACGGCTGTCAGAAAGCTTCTCCCCGAGGCATGGGGTTTCATGTGTCCCGTCCACACGCCCGATGGGTCGCCCTGCGGCCTTTTGAATCACTTGGCCCACAAGTGCAGGATCATGACCGACCACGTGGACGCGTCCAAGATTGCTGCGCTCGCAAGAGAGCTCGGAGCCGCGGACACGTCCTCGGCGCTCACGGACGAGAACGTGGTGGTCATGCTGGACGGCAGAATCGTCGGCTGGTGCACGCCCAAGGAGTCCCTCAGGATCGCAGACTGCCTGCGATACTGGAAGGTCGAGGGCACCCACGGCGTGCCGCTGGAACTCGAGATCGGCTACGTTCCCCCCTCCCGCGGCGGCTCGTACCCGGGCGTCTACATGTCGTCGACGCCGGCGAGAATGGTCCGCCCGGTCAAGTATCTGCCGCTGCAGAAGGAGGACTGCGTCGGCCCCTTTGAGCAGCCATACATGTCCATTGCCGTGGTGCCGCAGGAGATCGAGTCTGGCCTGTCGACACACGTCGAGCTCGCACCCACCAACATGCTGTCCATTCTGGCCAACATGACGCCCTTCTCCGACTTCAACCAATCGCCCCGTAACATGTACCAGTGCCAGATGGGCAAGCAAACAATGGGCACGCCCGGCGCCGCCCTTCGCCATCGGACGGACAACAAGTCGTACAGGATACAGACCGGCCAGACGCCAGTCGTTCGCGCCCCCCTCCACAACGCGTATGGCTTCGACAACTTCCCCAACGGCATGAACGCCATCGTTGCCGTCATCTCCTACACCGGCTACGACATGGACGACGCCATGATCCTGAACAAGTCGGCCCACGAGCGAGGCTTCGGCCACGGCACCATCTACAAGACCAAGAAGATCTCGCTCAAGGACGACTCCCGAACGCGCGCAGCCAAGTCGGTGACCAAGGCCTTTGGCTTCGCCCCGCACAGCTACGTCAAGGCCGAGTACCAGGCCATGCTCGACGACGACGGCCTCCCCCACGTCGGGCGCCTCGTCCAGGACGGCGACGTCATCTGCGCATGGCACACCGTCACGCCAGACTACAACGGCAACCTCGTCAACCTCGACGGCATGACGCACTACGAGAAGTACAAGGACAGCGAGACGGGCTTCGTGGAGGAAGTGCGCCTCATCGGCGCCGACTCGGGCAACGAGCCCCTCCAGACCGTGTCCATCAAGTTCCGCATCCCGCGAAGCCCCGTCATCGGCGACAAGTTCTCTTCCCGCCACGGCCAAAAGGGCGTCGCGTCCCAGAAGTGGCCGGCCGTCGACCTGCCCTTCTCCGAATCGGGCATGCAGCCCGACATCATCATCAACCCGCACGCCTTCCCGTCGCGCATGACCATTGGCATGTTTGTCGAGTCCCTGGCCGGCAAGGCCGGCGCGCTGCACGGCCTGGCCCAGGACTCGACCCCGTTCCAGTTCGACGAGCAGAACACGGCGGCCGACTACTTTGGCCACCAGCTCGTCAAGGCCGGCTACAACTACCACGGCAACGAGCCCATGTACTCGGGCACCACGGGCGAGGAGCTGGGCGCAGACATCTACATCGGCGTCGTCTACTACCAGCGGCTCCGCCACATGGTCAACGACAAGTTCCAGGTCCGCACCACCGGCCCCGTCGTCCCCACGACCGGCCAGCCCATCAAGGGCCGCAAGCGCGGCGGCGGCATCCGCGTCGGAGAAATGGAGCGCGACGCCCTCCTCGCCCACGGAACCGCCTTCCTCCTCCAGGACCGACTCCTCAACTGCTCCGACTACACCAAGTCGTGGATCTGCCGCCGCTGCGGCTCCTTCCTCTCCGTCCAGCCGACCGTCACGCCCTTCGCCCCCCCCGGCAGGAAGCGAGCCCCCGGCACGGTCCGCTGCCGCAACTGCGCCACCC
The DNA here is from genome assembly GCA_018360365.1 of Claviceps citrina. Taxonomy (NCBI): domain Eukaryota; kingdom Fungi; phylum Ascomycota; class Sordariomycetes; order Hypocreales; family Clavicipitaceae; genus Claviceps; species Claviceps citrina. The sequence continues at coordinate 35,457 of SRQA01000128.1, forward strand.
GCCTCGACGACACCCAGCCCCTCGACCTGACCGACATCCAGGGCGAGATCTGGGAGGACGGCCAGGGCCGGTGCTGGGTCGGCGGCGACCACACCACCCAGGTCGTCGTGCCGGGCGCGCTCAAGTACCTCGACGTGGAGCTGGCCGCCATGGGCGTCAAGCTCAAGTACAGGGTCAGCAAGGCGGATGAGCCCAGAAAGGGTCCCCTGCGGCCCATGAGCGCCCCCAAGGCCATCAAGGCGTGAAAATAAAAATAAAAATAAAAAAAAACTCCCACCATTCACCATGACCCAAAAAAAAAACGAATCAATTCGATTTTGATGACTAGGCCATTTCTATCGAAAAAAAAAGATGAAGGGGGGGGGGGGGGGGGGGGGGGGGGGGG
>SRQA01001280.1:0-11383 GCA_018360365.1 Claviceps citrina
TAATAGTTTAGCTATGCTTTTTATTAATTTAGTTTTTAAAGATTATAATATCCTAGAAGGCATTATAACTAACTATAAAATAACTTTTATAAGCTCTTTCTAGTAAACCTTTTACTATAATATTATAACTAAGCATTAACTAAGCACTATATTCTATTCTTAAATAAATAGTTAGACTAAATAAATAAACTAATTACTTAAGCATTATCTACAGGCCTTTACTAGTGCTAAATAGACTAATTAGGTTAACCTTTTACTAATAGCGTAATTTATATATAATATAAGCTATTATAGCTTTCTTTGTAAATCCCCTGCTAAGGCGCTTTAAGGTTTTATACCTAGAGGCCTATTATATATAAAGAGAATAACTACTATAATAAATAAATAAGCTAAGTTATATAAAGCAAAGCTATAATATAAACATAAAAAGATATAAAAGCTCCTATAATATATATAAGCTATATAAGCTAAGTATTATAATTAAAAAAGAATACTAATAAAATTTAATATAGGAGACTATATTCTTTTATTTATAAAAAATATTAATCTATAGTAACTAAGTAAGAAGCTTATAGCAAAGTACTTAGGACCCTATAAAATTATTAATTTAATTAGAAATTATAGGTTAGCTTACTATATAAAGCTCCTATAAGGTATAAGACTTTATAATATCTTTTATATTTTAAACTTAGAATTATATAAGGGAGATCTAAAGAGTATACTAAAAGTAATATAATAAATACCTCTTTTTATAAGAGAAGATTCTTTATATATTATAAAAGGAATTATTACCTATAAGCATTAAGGAAACTAATAAAAGTACCTTATTAAATAAGAAGGTTATAATAACTTAGAGAATATATAAATATATTACTATAACTTTATAAATCTATAAGTCCCTTAGAAATATAATTAAAGAATTCTTTAAGAGGAAGCTAGTGTATAGTAATAAAATTAAAAAATAAGGGGGAAGAAGGTTTAGAGGAATTAAAAGTAAGAAAGTAGTAATATTATAGGTATTATAAAGGATATATATAAATTAAAAGTATTAAAAAGTTTTAGGATTGTTTTGTAATATTTAAATTAGGCAACACAAAGGGAACCTTTTGTAACTAAGATAGTTGCAAGCGGAGAGGGTCACCCTATTAGGACTAGAAAGCTATAAGGTTGCCTTAGGCTAATAGGATTTATTTACACAAGCAAGCCTTTGTTAGATTCGCGTTATATAATAAAGTTATTCGCTGCGTATAATTACTAGACTTGTAGCGAGGTATAATTGCTAGACTTATAGCAAGGTATAACTACTAGACTTATAGCAAGGACTAGAGGTATATAACACTTGTAATTATATAGGCATAGACCTCTAACTAGATTAGAGGGAAGGGGGCAAGAATTAAGACCATTACCTATTGCTACATACCTTCGAATAAGCCGTGACTTCCTTAATCTCTCACTCTAATATCCCTAACCTATTCATAACAGTATAGTAGTAGTGGGTATTATAGTAATAGCAGGCCTTAGGGTAGCTATAATATAGTAAGTAACTAGGCATAGGATTTAGTAATATAAGGTAGGCTTAGGAATAATAATAAGTCTATAAGGAGGTAATAGGTAATAAAATAAAAACTCTTTATAATAGGGGAATAAAGAAGGATAGTTAGTAAGACTTTAGGGGCGGATAAGATAAGGTTTTTATACCTTTAATAGGCGTCTAATATAGTATTATTTAGTTTAGGTGTTATATGTAAATAATAATAACTATAAGTTCTTATAATACTAGCTAGCTATGCTAGCTATTAATAACTTACTTCTCGCGCCTAATATAGGCGCCTTACTCTAACTAGGTACTGATATTAGGCAGGTTGCTTAAATATAGTCTAACTACTAGTAACTATTAATAGCTTATATCTTACTTTTATACTAGCTATTTAGTATAGTATATTATGCCTACACTACGCTTATTATGTTTACTATATTACTTATTTGCATTACTTAGTAGGGTTTATAGTTTTATTTAGTTTTATATTCCTTTATTTTAATTTACTTACCTATTCCTAAACTATCTCCTTAACTTACTAATCTAGTGCCTATCCTAGCTAGGCTAGCTTACTTCCCCTAGTAATGTTTATACTTATCTCCTAGTAACTATAAATATAATAGGAATGTTTTATTTATTAATTTACTTACCTATAGCTTTTTCTTACTAACCTAGCGCTTTTATATAGGTAGTGTTTATGTAGTATAGCTACTACCTAGGGCAGAAGGCTATATAATAGTATTAGGCTTTGCCTAATATAGGGCTAATATAAGTGTATATTAGTAGTTATATACACCTTGCCTCGCGCGTAGGGCTTATGTATAATAATAGGGGGGTATTTATAGTAAGGGTATAAAGGGGGCATAATAGGGTCTTTGTGTTACCTTTCCTTCCTTTCTCTTTATATCTTTTAATATCATTCCAACGCCTATTAGCAGTAGCAATAGGGCCAGTCCATAACATATATAATAATTAAATATAGCGCTATTTATACTAAAGGAGAGCTAGGCTACTTATTAAATAACCTCCCTACCTTATATAAGAATACTTATACTACCCTTTATAAGTATAGTAACCTAATTAAAGTTATAAAGAGAGGAGGTTTGCTTATAATATTTAATAACTAGTAAAGTAGTAATAACTTACTAATAGTATTTAAATTATACTACTTAACTAATATTCTTTACTTTATAAAAGGTAATTATTACTAACTCTTTGTCTTATAATAGCTTAAGTAAATTTATAAGAATCTTAAGAAGTGTTTTTACTATAATAACTTAGGAATAAACTAATAGCATTATATTAATAAACTTATTTATAAATTTAGCTAATATACTATTAAGCTTAGTGTAAAAGGGCTTATCTAGCTACTAAAAGGAATTTATTATAATATAAACCTACTATTTACTATATAAAATATTTAGGTATACACTAAAATCACCCTTAATAATATAAACTTTATAATTAGCTACTATTTACTAGGCTAGGTAGTCTTATAGGCAAAGCACTAAATCCTTAAATTCTTTACACTAAGACTCTATAACATAACCCGCGGATTCTAATGCCTAATTTATAGCTATAGTATTACTAGTATATTCTTTATCTTTCTTAGCTATTACTTAATATATATTATTAAATAGTAAGAGGATTATAATAAAACTTATTAGAAGATTTATAATAAAATTACTAACCTTACTAGCCTTCTAAACACTTTTACTACTACTCTTTATAGTCTTATATTTTACTCCTTTAAATAAGTTTTGCTATATTATATAGCTACTTATAGTACACTGCCTATATTTTATAATATTATTAAGTCTAGTTATAATAACCCTAACCTTAGAGGACTCTAGAAGTTAGTATAAAACTATATAATAAACCTAAATATTTATGCTTTACACGCCCTACGCACCTACCTATATTAGGTTATTCTTTACTATATTTTATAAGTCTTATTTATATAAATCTAACTATACCTTAATATTTCTTATATTATAAATAAGAGAGAGAAAGATAGTAAAGATAATAGTAAAGATAGTAATAATAATAAAGGTATTTCTATAGAAAGCAATAATAATAAAGGTAATAAAAGTATAGATACTAGTATAGCTAATAATTAAGAAGGACTTGCTAGTTTAGGCGCTAAAAACTATGTTTTATTTTCTAAATTATAATTATTTTATTTAATATTTCCTTAGTATTTTCTTTCTCTTCTTTTAGCTTAAAATAAGCTATTTTCTTCTATACCCCTAGGACTTATTATAGTCTAGAAAAGACTTTAATAAATATATAAATACCCTTACTATAAAGAAGGGATTTAGCTAGATTTAGGTAGTTATTATTAATTATATACTTACACACACACTACGTACACTTTAGCACTTATTATAACTAAGGTATAAGGTGTAGCACCCTTTATAACCTTTATAATAAAGTCCTACCTAACTAGTAGACTTCCCCCTTATGCGTGAGGGAACTAACACGTAACAGCTATTAACATAGCGGAGACATGCGCTAGACACATAGCTACCTTAGGCAATACCCTCTCTAGCCTTACTAGAAAGGACCTTAAGAAAATAGTTAAAAAAGTAGTTAAGAAAGCTATTAGTAATGCCCCTAAGGCAGCCCTAATATAAGCTTTTATTATTACTAATAGGGCGCTAATTATAAACACTACTACTAGACTAGTAAACTAAACTACTACTATACTAGTTCCCTAAAGGGTATACTAAGAAGTTATTATTAAGAATATAGCTAAAGTATTAGCTAGATAATCCCTAGATAAAATAGTTATAATAACTAACTAGGCCCTTAGCGCTAAGGTAGTAGTAGTAGCCTAATACCTTTAAAGTAGTAATATAGTTATAATATTCTATAAGACTTTAAAGAAATATACTAAAGACCTAACCTAGGTAAAGAATGCTTTTAGTAAGGGGGTAATACTAAGCTACTATATTTTTAGTATTATTATTAAAGGATTTCTTATAGTAAAAAACTAATTTTATAAAGGTCTTCTTGCCTAGCTTAAGAAAGCAAATAGCCCTAGCTTTATTAAGGTTATAATATAAAAACCTTATAGTATTATAATAAAAGCGCTGCTTATTATTAGAATTAATAAAGTTAAGATAGTAAACTACCTATGCTACTCTAGGGTAGTTTATAAGGCAAAGATTTTTAATACTAAACCTTATAATAAAGTACTAAACCCTTATTAATGCTTTAAGTGCTATAAGTTTAGGCATATTATAGTATACTATAAAGCAGTCCCCTAATATAGCTATTATATAAGCACTAGCTACTTAATAAAAAATAACTACCTAGCTAAGAAGGATAAGACTAAAGCTAGATATATTAACTATAAGAAACTATACTTAGTATAGTCCTATAGCTACTTAGTTATAAATAAAGTATAAAATAAAGTAAGGGCCCTTTATATATTTAAACCCCTTACCTTTGCTAAGCTATTACTAATTAAGTTTTGCTTATTAATAGGTACTAAACTATTACCTAGTAAAGGATATATAAAGGAGGCTAGCAGCTCCCTTACTAAAGAAGAATTACTATAAAAGAAAGTAGCTAGCTATAGGGGTAAACTATCTAAGCTATAAGCCTTGCCTTCCCTAAATAAAGCTACCTAAGGTAATATGAAAAGCTTTTTTAGCTAGCCTAGCGCTCTTATAATAGCCCTAAATATACTAAATACCTAAGATTTAATTTAATTTATATAATATAAGTTATATATTAAAATATAAGGAAGAATACTAAACTTATTTAGGTAGCGCTAGGCTATTATACTAATACTAATATAATAGTAATATAGGAGTTTATAAAAGTAAGTAAGCTACCTTTATACTTTAGCTTAGAATATTACTAGCTAGTAATATATAAGGGTAGGGTAGCTATTTATATATATAAGCGCTATAGCCCTAAGGCTTAGGCAGCTAGGTTTAGTAAGAATTAGTGCTTAGTTATAATTAAGGGTATAAATATCTATACTATTTATTCCCTAGGCTACAAAAGGAAATAAAATACCCTAATTAAGGAACTTATAGTAACTCCCCTAGGGCCTTATAATATAATTATAAGGGACTTTAACCTACACTACCTTTTATAAAATAAACATAACTAAAACTTACTAAGTAATAAAACGCTACTAAACCTAGTAGTATAGTAAAGGCTAGGGCTTATTATACCTTATAGTAAGGTAATATAGTAAGCTAAAGGGAGATATAATAGTACTATTAACCTAGCCTAGGCATTTTATAATATTAAAACTAAATTTATAGGGGGAGAGGACCTTAGTAGTTCTAACTATTTACTATAGCTTATATATATTTATACTAGTATAGACTCCCTATATAACTAAAAGGTAATATATACCTAGAAAATACTAGATAAGAAGCTTATAATAATAAAAGCTAAGTATAAGTTTTATATAATAGCTATGCAAATCCCCCTTACTTACTTAAAAGATATTAATTAGTATACTAAGTAGATTACTAAAGAGTTATATAAGATTATAAACCTAGTAGTACTAAAAAAGATTTATAAAGGCCTAGCCTAGTAGCTATAGTAAAATAAAAGGGTTAAGAATATAATTACTATAGCCTACTAAGCCTAATACTAATAAAGGGCAAGTTATATAAACTATAACCTATAAATTATAACTAAGGTAGTAAAGGAATAATCCTAGGTTATAGCTAAGAAGAGATAGAGTGCCTAAAAATAAGTAGTTTATAAGGCTTCCTTTAACTATACTAGCTTTTAGGCTCTTAAAAAATAAGCTAAGTTAAGAAGTAAACTTTTACTAAATATTTAATAAGTACTAATACTCTTTTATAAGAAGGGAGAGAATACCTAGGAGGTAATAATATATAATATAAAAATAAAGGCATTTACTAAATACTTCTTCCTAGCCTTTAATATAAAACTAAATAATATTTTACTAAAGATAAATACCTGCCTTAATTCTACTATATTCCTTAATAGTAATTACTTTAACCTAAAGGAAATCTAGTAAATTATTTAGTTTATAGCTAGCTAGAAAGCACCTAGGATTAATAAGATTTTAGTCAGGTTTCTTAAGGCCTATAATAAACCTCTAGCTACTATACTTACTATACTTCTTAATGCTTATTATAGGATTAAATACTACCTAAAACTATATTAGAAAGGTCTTATAGTAGTTCTAAAAAAGCTAGGGAAAGCCCTTATAAACCTATAAAAGGCAGGGGTATAGTACCTTATATAACTTTTATAATAACTTATATAATAACCCTTCTACTAGGTTTTATATTATTTTTTTTTACTTAACTTTCTAGCTTAATTATTATTTTATTTAAATTAATAAAGGTTTTAAGTACTTAGTTTAGTAAGGTTTTTATTATTATATTAGCTAGGTTATTTTTACTATTAATCTAGTAAATCTTAAAGATTTCTTTATATTTATATAATTACTAAAAAGCTATAAGATTAATTATTAATTACTTCTCTTTAGTAATACTAAGCTTAATAAGGTATTTATATAATAAATTTAAATTTATATATAAAACTATAGGAATTTTAGGTAAATTTAGCTAGTTTATAATTATCTTAAGGATTATACTAACTATATAAGCTATATTAATACCTTAGACTATATTATATAATTTAAAAGTAAGGCACTATATATAATATACTTATACTTTATTAAGCTATATATAATAATATTACTTTTTATTATAAATTAAGCTTTACTAAAATTCTTATTTTTAATTATAATAAAGTATTTAATTTAAAAGCTAAAGTTTTTATTATTTATAAAGGATTTATTTATAAAAATAAAAAGACTTACTTTTTTAAGGTTAATTAAAATATAATATAGGCTATAATTTAAGTAATGTATTTATTACTAAATTCTCTTATTAAGGAATTTAATATTTTTTTTATAAGGTCTTACTTTTATGCTATAAAAGAAAGGTTAAAGGCGGCTTTAGGCTAGTAAATTATTATAATATATACTTTATAATCTCTTTACTAATAATATTTTCTTTTAGTACTTTTTTTAGATTTTTATTAATAAGTTAAAGCTTACTAGCTTACTTTTTTTAGTAAAAAGTAATAAAGAAATTAGTATTAAAAGTAAGTTTATAACTATTAAAAATTAAAAAAATAATTAGTTATAAGCTTTTCCTTTAGCTTAGTAAGGAATTTAGTAGCTTATAACTTATTTTCTTTATAATTAAAAAAATAGTTAATTAGCTAAAATAAAAGTATTATTAGTTTATATACTTATAAAGCTAAATTTATTAGTAAAGTTACTAATAAAAAAGTAAGGGTTATTGTTGGATAAGCACAGGTAAAAGATACCTGTGGGTTACGCGTAACCGTAGGTAAAAGGTATATACATATAAAGGGGTTTTATTTAGTTATATTTTCTAAGAGGAAGCTATCTAAAGGGTCTATTATGTGCCTCCTTTTATATATATCAAACTCTATATGCCCTATATTTGCGTGGTAGTTTATAGTGTAGCTAATTATATTACATACATCCTTGCTTAGCTAGGCAGAGCTATAGGCTAAGCTAAGGGTGCTAAGGTTAACCTATAATATATATAAGAATTCTAATACTAGGAATTCTTTTTTTTTATTATAAAAGTTATTATAATTATATATAATAGAAGGGAGCTGCTTAAGATATATAAATCTTAAGTATAGTAGCTATAGCCTATAGACTTAGATATATAAATCTTAAGCAGTGTAGCGGTAGTAGCGAAAAATCCTAGTCCTCTAGCTCTTTTATAGTAATAATATAGAAAAGGTTAAAGGGTTATATATATAAAGATAAGATAAAAAAAGAAGGAAAAAGAGTGTGTTTTCTAGTATTATAAGATTAAATAATATCCTATATATTAGATTTGCTCCTATAGTTATAGCGTGCGCTAAACCTAGCCTTTAAGCTAAATTATAACTTTATTATTATTAATAAGAGCCTTAAGTATATAATTTAGTAATAACTTTATTATTATATTAGCTAGGTTATCCTTCCTAAGGATCTATTAGATCTTAAAGATCTTATAGCGCTTATATAATTGCCTTAGGGCTATAATATTAATTATAAAGCACTTCTCTTTTATAGTACTAAGCTTAATAAGGCACTTATAAAGGGAATAAGAGTTAGTATAGAGGATAAGAGGGATATTAGGCAAAAGGAGCTAGGTTATAATTATATTTAGGGTTATGCTAATTATATAAGCTATATTAATACCTTAAACTATGCTATAGAGCTTAGCAGCTAGTGCGCTTTAAATAATATGCTTATACTTTATAGAGCTATACATAATAATATTGCCTTTAAATATAAACTTTGTGTTATTATTATAAAGGGAGCTTTTATTACTAATTATAATAATATACCTAATTTATAAGCTATAATTATAGTTATTTATAAAGGAGCTATTAATAAAAACAAAGAGCTTTAAAGTTATAAGATTAAGTAGTATATATATTAATCTACAGTCTATGTGCTATATTTACTACTTAATCCTCTTGTTAAGGGCCTTAATATTATTAGCATTAGGTTACTATTTTTAGGCAGTAGTAAACAAGTTAAATAAAGCTTTAGGTTAGTATATTATTATAATATACGCTTTATAGGCTCTTTGCTTTATATATTCCTTCTAGGCAGTCTCTAAAAAGGGGTTAATTAGCTTAAGTTTAAAGGCTTAACCTTTTTATTATAAATATATTATAGAATCTATTAAGAGCGTTAGCTTATAACTATTAAAGAGGAGTGTGTTATTTAGCATAAGCTTCTCTTTAGGCTTTGCAGTAAAATTAGCCTTAATTAATTAATCTTCCTTATAGTTAGAGAAAGGCTAGTTACTAAGGATAAGGATATTATTTGTCTATATACCTATTATACTAAAGGCGTTATTAGAAGTAGTAATAAGCATATAGAGATTATATAAAAAGGTTATTATACTAAGCTTTCTATAGTAGTGTGTAAAGTATATTACCTACTAATATATACTAGCTTCTGTAATGCTATAAAGGGGTCTAATTATTACTATAATTATACCTTAGGAATACTAGTCTTTAATTTCTCTAGGGAGGTGTGCTAGTATTATATAATTAAGGGTAGTGTTTAACTATATATATGCCTATATAATATTATAAATTTATATATAAATGTCTCTTTTACTAAGTAAAGGGGCAAGGGCTATAATAAGCCTCTAGCTTGCGTGTTAGATTATTAGGGATTATATTAAGATAGTCTCTTTACTAGTATTATTATAGCCTTAGATTATAAGGCAGGATTTCTTATATAGTTTATTAGTGCCTTTGCCCTTAATCTCTCTTATAAGGCGGCTCTTAAAGATATATTCTATGCTATATTTATATAAGTTAAAGGGTTTAAAGCAAAAGATATTATAGGCTAGCAAAGCCTTAATTTCCTTATAGTTAAAGAGCTTAAAAGGCTTGCCTAGGGTTATAATCTTTCCTTATTAGCATAGATTATTTGCTAAAACTATATCTGCCTCTTCTTTAGCAAAGAGGAAGGCTATAATGCCTTTATATATAAGAAATGCCTTAAAGAATATAATCTTTATAAAGTCTTTATTAATTAGAGGGGTCTTTCGTAAATATCTATAGCCTCTCTTTACCTAAGGGGTTATAATCTCTTATAAGCCTTCTATAGCTTTGTTTTGCTCTAGTATTATAGTAGGTGCTAGGTTTGTAGTTAATTAAACCTTTTTATTAAGGAATCTAATCTTATAAGGCCTTTTACAGCCTCTCTTTGTAGGAGGGCTACTACTAGTGTTAGTTAGTATAGTATAGTTAGTGCTTTTATTAGCACTATTAGCATAAGTAGTAATGTTATTACTATTATAAGCCTCTAGGTTTATAAGATTAAGTAGTTTAATAATTTAAAGGGCTTCTTCCTTAAGGGATATATTATAAAGGAAGGGCTTAATAAATATAATACTAAATTAAGCTAGGCTATAAGGCATTTTTACTATATAGGTCTCTCCTTTAGTAAATAAGAGCTTAAAGGGTCCTTGCTAACTATCTTTCTTATGCTAGACCTAAATATTTAATTATAGTAGAAGATAATAGGTTAGAAAGGTTATAGGTTTATTATAGAGGGCAAGGGTATTGTTAGGACCAGAAAGCCACGAGGTTGCCTTAGGCCAATAGGATCCATTTGCACAAGCAAGCCTCTATTAAATTCGCATTATATAATAAGGTTATTTGCCGCGTATAATTACTAGACTTATAGTAAGGTATAACCACTAGACTTATAGTAAGGACTAAAGGCATATAATACTTATAATTATATAAGTATAGACCTCTAACTAGATTAGATAGAAGGGGGCAAGAATTAAGACTATTACCTATTACTATATACCTTTAAATAAGCTATAACTTCCTTAATCTTTTACTCTAATATCTCTAACCTATTTATAATAATTTTAATTCTTTTATTTATATTAGACTATTAGATTAAGAAAGTTATTATAGTTTAGACTTATAACTTAACACATAATAGTAGTAAAGTTACTAGAGAAGGCGCTAAACTTATATAAAGACCTATAGCTATGCCTAGAGCTAGCATTATATTTAAATTATTACTATAACCTATTACACCCTTTATTTAGTAAAAGCTTATAGTAGTTATAGAAGACACCCCTATTAGTAATAATTATAACGCTAAAATCTTAGCGCTCTAAGAGCGCGTTAATTAAGTAAGGAAAAAGTAATAACTTTAAAAACTTTAAAAACTTATATATAATATTAATAATAAAGAATTACTAAAGGAGAATATATTTATAGCTCCTATTATACCTACTATATATTATTTAT